>JAQMYG010000007.1:25180363-25192485 GCA_030014215.1 Clariallabes teugelsi
TCCCACGGCACACCTGACGATCTCTCACGGCACACTAGTGTGCCGCGGAACACTGGTTGAAAAACACTGATATAGACCCATACTATTTATGCGAAAGGGTGAAAGTTTTTTTTTTCTATACACGTTTTAATCGACTAGAATCAATCAAATTTGTTGGAGAGCTAATGTTATTGATAAATGTAATTAATAAAAAGTGCTTTAAAAACTAACATTTCTCATTTAAATAGTTACTTAACAAACGTATAAAAAACTAAAAAACTAAATTCCACCATAAACAATAATAAATAACAATATTAATTAGCTAAACCCACAATAACCCATAATTAGCTGAGCCCAGCACGGTCGCTATTTCAGGTTTAATACCCATTCCCTCCCTGTTCCCTACATAAGTGCACTTACATAGAATATGAACCAACACTACTTACTCTCTACCTAGTGGACTACACATTGCACACACTCTATTTGGTCTACATCCGGGCTCCGTTCGGTTTGCTAGCATAGCCACAATGCGACAGTGAGTTAACAAAAAAATCTTCATTATCAAGAAACAAAATACACTTACCTGTTAAAATGATCTACAACGCTCAGCAAAACCAGTGGATGCACAACAACTTTTTCTACAGCCAAATCCGGCATTTTGAGGATCTTAATACAAAAAAATATTTATTTACAAAAATGACAGGAGCGCTTTCTTCAGTACCGAACGTTAAATCAGAGGAAATGCAGCTGCTAATGATGCTTGTACTTCCGCTTCCGGTTTCTTTTTTCTTCTTTTGTCTGCATTGGCACACTGAACTGCTCCATCTAGCGTTCTGGGGTGTGGAATGTTTATTAGTTGCATTAATCCAATTTAGCCACCAGAGGGCAGATATATTACAAATTTCTTTCTGGAGTGTAGACGGCTTATTTGTTGTAACAATCCAGTTTAGCCACCAGAGGGCAGATACATTTCAAGTTACACAACAAGTACAATGAATCAACTCTGCATAGAAGTGAATATAAACAGTAGAAAGAAAAGTAAATAGATACCTGTATATTTATGGTAGAGTGTATGCATTAAAATTTGTTAAATTAAATTAAATATTTGTGCAATTAAAGTTTAGCTATTAATATGTTATCAATACTGCTATTACATCATTATTACTATAACAGACTGTAGCAGTTTTAAGAGTAACCCACCATAGCCATATGTTGAGAAGGTTGTTCTCAACACCAATTCCAGTTTTACAGCTCAGGAGTCCCAGGTTCGATCCTGAGCGCAGGTTACAGTTTGTGTGGTGTCTTTCCTGCCTCCCAAAACCAATACTAATAGGTGGATTAGCTATGATATTGTCTATGATAAATTTACCTCTAGGTGTGAGAGAGTACAGTATGTACAGTACATCTGGACGGCAGCTTGTCATCCCATCTAGTGTGTATCCCCCTCGCCTCACATCCACTGCTCCAGGGCTAGTCTCTCGATCAACAGTTAAAGAACAGATTCAGTGACGTCTACAAAATCATTCCATTATTGAAATTATATTTTAAAAATCCTCTGAGATGCCCCGTGGACTGCTTTGCTTTTCAGAGTCCTCTCTCATGTCGTACAGACGGGACAAAATGCCTCAATTATTTTGTAAAAAAATAATAATAATAATATATATATATATATAAATTTTTGTAAATTTATGACCCTAAAGCATTGTTATCTGTAAAACACGCAACAATCTGATTTTTATTGACCACTAAACCCGAATATGAGAATGCAGGATTTGTGCTTCTCAGTAGACAGACGTATTTTGATAGAACATTAATGACATCATGTCTTGTTTTTACAGGAGAAACAGAGTCAAGAAATGTAAGGGAAAAAGTGAAACATGGATTGAATGCCATGTGGTGATAAATCATTTATTATTTCTAATATTTGCTTCATAATTTAAAATCAAGGATAACACTAAATAAGGACCTTTCCAGAAAATGTAAAGGGTTTGTGATGACTAAAGATTTCCTATGGGTTTTAATGGCCTACAGCACAGAATCTTCATAGTTAAGACTGGGAAAGACTAAGTGATTAAGTCATTTTTTATTCTTAATCTTCTGAGCTCCGGTTTGAGTCTGTGCCCAGGAGAGCCTCAGAATCCTGTTCTTGGTTGACAGGAGTAGAACCCAGTGTAGTGTTCTGCTGTTGTACTGTAGCTGATTCCACCTCAATGTTTGATGCTTTGTGTATCATAAGATGTTTTTCCTGCTCAGAATATTTGTAAAATGTCACTATATGAGTTACTATAGTATTTCTGGCAGCTCAGACCAATCAGTCCGTTCTCCTCTGACCACCCTTAGCTATCAGATATTTCCACAGAGAACTGCCATTCTTCACACCATTCTGTGTAAACTCTAGAGACTGTTGCATGTAAAAGTCTCAGGAGGCCTGCTCGTACCAACAACTACAATTAATGCCACAGGGAACACATTTTCCTCCTTTCCCCTTATGTTTGATGTGAACATAATATATATGTTAACCTGTATCTGCATGATTGCATGTGTTGTACTGCTGCTTCATGATTGAAAGTTTGGATATCTGCATAAAGGAGAAGGTCTATAGGTGTTCCTATTATGATGGATGATAAAGAACTATAAAAAAAATAAAAAACTAGCCATTAAAACTTCATAAAGCTTCTTATCAGCTGATACCCAGATTGAACCCTTAAGTATCAGCGCATTTTTATTTGTTTGATTGGACGGTTTCTTTTTATAGTACGAGAGATGGAAAGCTGGGCAAGCTTTCTGTATAAGTGCCAACATCCACATGTCAAATCAAACAATATTAATTATTGCCAAGTAGACATAATGCTAATTAATGGTTAATTAATTAATTAATGTTTGTAGGAGGCTTGGAGTCTATCACACACGTCCTATGGAAGAAGACATGAGACACCCTGGATAAGTGCCAGAGGTGCATACAAGCACACACCCACTCATACACTTGGGGCAATTTGGAAACAACAATCAGCCTACAATCCAGGTCTTTGGACAGTGAGAGGAAGGAGATTACCTGGAGGAAACACAACAAGTAATGGGGAAAAAAAGACACACACAGACCAGAGGTGAGATGTGAACCTCCAGTCTTGCAGGTACAAAGCAACTGCTTTATTTCCATAAGACGTCAAAAATATATGAGGGTGAGTCAAAAATCCCCCACACTCTGGCTGTACATAAAAAAAAATTTTTACTTTTAGAAAAGACAAATATATAATTTTTGACATAATCTCATTACTTTTAAATCCATCTAACAAGCTCTTGTATTCTCTCACTAAAAAAGTTTTAGGCTGAGCTGAGCCATGAATGCACAGCTGTCTTAATTTCTTCATCAGAAATGAATTTTCGTCCTCATAAGGCTGATTTCATAGGCAAAATAATGACTGTTTTGCAAATGATTTGCCACAGAATCCACCGTCACTTGTCTACTCAAACAAATCATTTCACATATACAATCTAACTGCTTTTGTTACATGTAATTTCTATTTCATGAATTCTATTCATATCCATTTCTCCATGACAAAACACTTTCTCCATACTGTGCACAAAGTCTTTGATAAATAACACACCAGATAAATCCTCAGGCCACAAAAAAACTCAAATCACTGCACGCTGCTCTTCTTTCGTGCAAGTCACAAGTGTCACAAGTCTCAATTTTTGCTCGCACTGCAGTTAAAAATGAACTGATTTAACACGTTCACACCTGCACAGCAGTGACTGGGGAGACAGTAGACTTGAACAGAAAGCGCTGATAAGACAACAGAAGCTTTAATATAACGGAGGATCATGTTTTTGACTCACCCTCGCATTATAATAATAGACAGATTTTATTAACTATATCAGATTTTCAGTCTGTCAAAAATAGACATACACTTTGTTAGTATTTGATGCCATTGCCTTTTAATTATGTAACTTAAATAAACTTTTTTGGTGGCCTTACACAAGCTTTTCACAAAGCTTTGCTGGAATGTTTTGGCTATTTCTCTTGAAAAACCCGTGTACCTCAGTCAGGTATGAAGGGCTAATTCAAAAACAGAACAGAAAGGCTTTCCCGGTTCAGCCCACAAATGGTCTATGTGATTGTCACCCCAACACTTTCACTTTGTTGTCTTTGTGTACAATATGTTATTTTGGAAGAATGCTTGTGATCATTGTCCAGCTAGTTGGGACCAAGTGTTGGCTGGTGTCTAGTGCTGTTGCCATCTTTTATCTTTCAAATATTATAAATCTAATAATTTAAATTCATATACATTTTTCACACTTCATATACATTTCAATAAATTTCTTGTAAAGCTGCTTTTTGACAATGACCATTGTTAAAAGCGCTATACAAATAAAATTTAATTGGATTTAATCTATTACTTAAAAAATCAATCCTCATTTTCATAGTGCTGATCATCATGACACAGCAGAGTTTTTTGGGTTCTGCTTTATTTGTCCAGAAAGCACCTAAGCATCCAAAAAATTTCATGAAGTAGGGGTTTCTTCCTTGTATACACCTTGCATTCCTATGTTTTTTTTTTTTTATTATTAAACATATACAGTATATAGTGACATCCTTTTTTTTTTTTAGCACATAGGCAATATGATAAACTGAATTTTATTTTTATTTTAACCACCTATACAGACACAACTGAGTCAAAAAAAAATGTAATGGTTCACATAGGCAAAGAAATAGCACAGATACACCTGAACACATGTTTTTTATGGTTGCATTCGGTTGTTTACATGACCAAAATCTCTCATTTTTGGAGTTCTACATTTCTGCCTGATCTTTTTCATATTCTGTTAGTGGTAAAACTTTACATGTTGTAAAAGTAATGATAAGTTTCATTCTACCTGACATATCCAAAAACCCACAAAACACAATTTGATGTCTGAAGCCTCCCTGTTAACACACACCAGCAGGGCTTCCATATAAGCACATCATTTTTTTTTTTTTTTTTTAAACTTCACCCTGTGCAGTGTTGCTGGCACATATCTGTGCCACTTGGGTTTTAAGGATTAAAAAAAGAAAGAAAGAAAATGAAAATCCTCTGATCATAGTGCTTATCATATTTGTCCGGTGAGCACCTAAACACCTATTTCTATTTCTATTCTATTTTAGGTCATGGGTGGTCGTATAAGCATTTCACTGCATATCACACCATGTATGGCTGTGTATGTGACAAATAAAATTAGAAATTTGGTATTTTTGAAGGTCTTGAAGTAGGGGTTTCTTCCATGTGTAAAGCCTTATAAATGTTGGTCTCTCTTAATACAGGGTGCAAAAAGCTTCTTTACCATATCCTTTTTTGTCTTGGGGTTGTAAAAAATATTTTGTCACTGGGAGTTGGTGAAATTTGTGCAGTTTTATATGCAGTCGCAATATTTTTTAATTTACAAATAGTTGTTTGTACTGAGGCTTGTGGATTGTAGAGGCCTGTAATGTTTATTTCCGAGTCCTTGGCTGAGTTGCATGAATTTTCCCACTGAAACAGTGAGAGTAAGCAATTTTAAAGCTACAAATGCACTCCTAATTATGACAATTACCTGATTAGAGGCTTCTGAACATTATTCTATACGCACTAGAATCTGCGTAAAGTGATTTGGTGTACATAGGTAAACTTTTGTGAACTGATAGTGATGTCAGGCATTTTTCTGATCTGTTCCACCAAATTGCCACAATCATGTACAATGTTTTGCACTTTTAAACCTAATATTGGTGTAAGTTAACTTTTCTTCAAACCGATAGCAATCGATCATGTCGATAATTTTTCTGATTAGTTCCACTTAAATTTATTTCATGAGCATTGTCACACTGATAAATACTGAATGGGTGGCACTGAGGCGTAGTGGTTATAGCGCTGTGGCCTCACATGTTCAGGGTCGAGGGTTTGATTCTCGCCTCAGGTCTGTGTGCTTGGTCGGTTTTGTCCAGGTACTCTGGTTCCTCCCAATGTCCAAATACATGCAGCTCCTAGGATAACTAGTAGCCCCAAACTGCCTGTAGTGTATGTGTGTGTGTGCGCGCGCGCGCGCGCGCCCTGGGAGCGATTGGCATCCTGTCCAGGCTCGTGCTCTAAGTGTCCTGGATAAGCACTATACAAGAATTAATAAATAGTGAATGATAAAATTAAGAAGTAATATAGTAAATAAAATGAGAACTGTTAGCGAGATATAGAAACATTATTTAAAAAATAGATTAGAAACAGGAATCACTAGCGTAAAAATATTTAGTTTTTTTTCGACCACGTGACCGCTGCGTGAGGCAAGTATGTCTCCCACCTGACACAGGCGCGTCGCCGAGGAGAAGCGCGTGCGCTCATGCGCGTTTCTGCTCGGCGACGCGCTTGTGTCAGGTGGGAGGGGCTGCACGAAACAAACTCGCCACACTCACTTTTCAGTCGGCTAAACTCGGAGAGCTGACGACACGCTGCTTTTATGAATGAGGAAAAAACATTAAAGTTCTGCTACTCGTAACTTTTTTTCCTTCTCACTGGAACCCACCACGACTTCTCTTCTCCGGCACAGAGAGGGGCACTGAGATGCCCTCTGACTTCATTTCACTGTTCGGCACGGATATCGACCTCACTTCCCCCAAGTCTCTTTACTCCAAAGGTAACGTTTTTTTTTCTATGTTTAACCACCGCCCCCTTTCCTGTCACTTTTTCCTGCGCTTTTGTGAGCTTGTTGCCGTTTGTATCTTCTTTATAGTTCCTTCGTGACATTAGGTATGAATTAAGACAGTATTTTGATGTTTTTATGCCATAAAAGCGCAGTTAAATATTATAAAGCGTTCATTGTGATTTTTTTCAATGACAGTTTTTACAGTTTGTTTTTAACGGCTGTTATTGCCCCCTCTCGCGCACAGCATCGCGTGGCTCGATTTGTTTGCGCACGAGGGGCGGGGCCGTGGTTGAGAGATGGGCGGGGCCTGGGCGGAGCGGCTTGTTGCCAGGCAACAAAGCCAGTCGTGTTTCTTTTTCTCGGTTAGGATGAATGAATTTTAACGGACCCTTTAAATATGTGTTTGTTAACATGTTGTTTAAACATCTTAACTGACGTCACATGACTGTTTGTTTTCTCAGTGCAAAACTTACTCTAGTGTTTACTCCTACGCATTAGGTCACTGCACTGATGTTTACATGTAAACATTTAACTGCTGGACAACATCCAAATCAAAGTACAGTGACCCTGTTTGTAATTACACTGCATTCAAACAATCTTTCAGTCTGTACTACATCATGGATGTAGTAGTTGTGTGAAGGTAAGAAGAAGACGCCTGAGGCAGATGGCCCAGTTAATCCAGATCTAGGTGTGCATTTGCAATAGGCGTATTTACCCTTTTATTCTTTTCTTTCAACAACACAAGGACAGGGGTAGCTCACTGGGTGGAGTGCTGGTCCCAGGTTCAAACCCGCAGCACCACCAAGTTGCCACGGTTGGGCCCTCAAGGTCACTCTTGATAATGGCGTCTGCCAAATGCTGTAAAACAAACAAAACTTTAACTAACCCAGGTCTTCGGATTAATATATTTAGTAACAAAATTTTTTTTGAAAGGTTTGAAAGTTATGCGGAGAATATACCTGTGTTGGCGGTTCAAGTCCCAGCTCCGCTAGGTTGCACCTGTTGCACCCTTAAGTAAGGCCCTTAACCCTGTCTGCTCCAGGGGCGTCGTAAATATGGATGCGCTCTGACCCTTGCCTACTAACAAAAGCTAGGACATGTGAAGAATAAAGAATTTCACTGTGCAGTGATGTATATCTGACGAATGAGGGCTGGACTTAAACGTAGACATGGTGAGAGAGGCTTAAACCTACTGAATCCAATCACATCGGACCAGAGACTAGCTCCAGAGCTTCAGAAGCATTAGCTCAGGGAAAGGGTGAGTTTTCACAGGGTTTCATATAGATGTCACATTTACGCACTCAGGTAAAATTATTTAGGATTATAAAAAAAAAAAGAAAAGAACTGTCTTATCCATTCTGAACTAAATGTGTAATGTGAAGCATCACGAAAGTTATGAAATAAATCGTCCTAAATTGTCTTATTCATATCTATAAACTGATAATAGTTATTTCTGTCACTAGACATTTTTTTCCAACAGTTATTATTATTATTATTATCTTGTTTTTTTCATTTCATTAAATGTTTTTATTTCCTCCGCCCATTATTACTCTCCTGTCAGTTTCCAGCCACCTATCATATGACAGTCATAAGACAGGTAAAAACCAGACCGGGTGATGGGTAACATGTGATTCTTCTTTGACACGCAAAGCAAGCCAACTGCACACCTGGAGGAAGCTGCTACCTGCCCTCTTTGGCATGCACGCACTCACAGACGGCCATGACCGGGTAGGGTCGCTCAGATTGACAGGTGAGAGAGTGAATCCCATCCCTCCAACGGCCAAATTTCACTCCTTGGGTATTGTCTATTCACCTTTTACCTGGTCTTTTTAGCAGAGAGTTATGGCTCAGTGCTGAGATTACATAAAGAATAATCTTGTCAGTAATCCTCAGAGTAATCCTCATGCTGTCGCTGGGTATTTTAAGCGTGACTCGGCCAAAGACTGATATTCTGATATTGTTTATAATGAACGTTATGTTTCATTTTCTGCGTCGTTTTTAACCTATATATGTTTTAACCAAAGAGGGTATGATAGACTGAGGTGTGGCCAGGCTTCTTCTGGCTCACTGGCTTGTAAGTGTAGTGGTGTGTGTGTGAATATTTTTTTCTATGCTGACTTTGTCAAGGCCCTACTGAAGTCATGACCAAACAAAAACCTACTCTGTTTTGCCTGCATGCTTTTGCACAAGTTGCAGTGTTTAGGAGTTTGGGTTTGGCTATGAGGGCAAGAATGAAGCTTTATATATTTTTTGAGTGTATATAAAAAAGGCAACTTCTGATCAAATAGACACTAGTCTTTTTTATGTGAACATTAGTACCTACAAGCTGGCAATATTTTGTGTGTCTAAAAACCCCAACAAGGGAAATTTTACCTTTCTGTTCTCTAAACTCCTTATAGCATCTTATACGTGACACCAAATGTAATATATTCATGTACCTGAGCACGTGAGTGATCATGGGTATTCAGTCCTTTAAGGACCAGGCTACTCACTACCCAGTGTACCATTTTGGCCAATTAGTGTAAGACTCAGACTTTGAGCTGATTATATGTAGCTCTCCATTTGATGGCAGAATGTTTGGTTCATTAGTTTTAAATGCTGTTGACTCAAAAAGAATTAGTTTGAGTTATCTGAATTTCAGGTATAATTTGCACTTGAGTTACCTGGTTAGTTGCCTGGAAGGGTTCTGAAAGGTCTTGAACCCATGTTACCCGTCACCCTGTCTGGTTTTTACCTGTCATATGACTGTCATATGATAGGTGGGTGGAAACTGACAGGAGAGTAATAATGGGCGGAGGAAATAAAAACATTTAAAGCTGAAGCCCAACATTATATCCAGCACCATTCTCTGAGAGTGGCCAAATATATATGGACACTTGACCATCATACCCATATGTGGTACCGCTCTAAAAGTTGGAAGCATACAATTGTATGAAACGCCTACTTAGTAATGCCGTAGCATTACTAAGTAGGTAAGGGAATCACCAGGGTCTTAGGATATTATCACTAAAACTAGTTGCTGATTCAATTTGTATTGTGATCCGATCTCGTTTTTTTTTTTTTCTTCTTCAGATTTTATTACAATTCTAATCAAAACTGATGCTGTGCGAATGTGTGAATTAGAGTTTATATCGTGCTCCATCTTTAGGATTATAGTGGAAGTGCAAGATATATCCGCCTTAAATGCAAACATATGAATTAAAAAATTATTTAAAAAGAAAAAAAGTGTGGTGTAGGGATGGGAATCACCAGGGCCCAGGAACACGGAAGAGGAAGTCTGTTTAGAGAGAAAGGTCATTTTTGCAATCTGTTTCTTCCAAAATCTCAATCTCATCCTCTGACCTACAACCCACAGCTGATAAAGTATAAAGGCATGCATATGGGAGCATTGCTCTTGACATTTTTGTTTCCTGAAATATCATTTATATTAGGCATAGCACAAAGATTGACTTCCTCTTACTCTTCTTCTCTTTGTGTTTATTGGCGGTTCACAAACCACCTCGATGCATACTGCCACCGCTGTATCGGAGTGTGAAAATACGAAGTGTAACTGAGTACTGAAAATAATAATAGTAACGATGTGAACATTGGCCAGCAAGGGATGTTGAGGGAGGAACAATCATTCATGGAACCAGTACAAATCAATCTTGCCTAGTGTGAAAGCACACAGATGCTAGTCCAGTGCTCCTGTACATATAGAAACAATAGAAAACAATGTTTGGTCAGTTTGTTCAGTCAGCATGTTTTCTTAAGAGAATAGTGTGAGTTAAGCAAAATATGTGCATGATTGATTAATTTTAAACCTCAAAATCGTGTAACGAAAGCATGAAAAAATACATTCCTGGGTAATATTTGTGCTTTTTAGAAAAAGTCCTTTCCTGAAACATCTATGCTCAAACAATCTCGCTGTCTAAAAGGCAGTTTGTTTTAATAATTAAAATGTTTTAAAATCAAGTAGTTTGAAAGTGTAGTGGTGTGTCTGTGTGTGCGTGTTCAAAAGTTTGGTTCAAACTTGGTCTACATATTATGTTGAAAGCGACTACCGGAATAAGCATAAAAGTTCTTCGAAGCATGAAAGTTCTTACTCGTACTTAACCTGCCTTACTTTCTCATTAGACATCTTTGTGTTATACGTTGTTATTGTAAAAGTGATATAGATTAATTTAGACTAAATTTGAAAGGCTCCTAATAGGTTTCTGGTCAAAAGCTTTTAAATCATTAAGCACATTAAAGATACTTTTGAACGCATCTTTAGACTTCCTTCAGAAGGACCAGGCATCAGCAAGCAGGTGCTGCAACACGATCCAATACACACAAGAAGGCCCGGTTCCTTTAGGGGAAATGACATCAGGCTTCAGAGAACCTCTCAAGCCCTCCTAATGAAGTGAAGAATTATTCAGCTGTGCACTTAGAAGTTATAGCCTATGAAACATGAAGAATGATGAATACACCCAACTCTATTATAGGCCATGATAATAATAATTAAAAAATAAAAATACAGAGTACTACCCAAACTTTTTTTTATCATGACGTAACGATCAATATATTCCACAGCGCTGTTCTCTTCTGATTGGCTAGAAGGTGATGATTAAGTATCTCTATCAGCCGTTCTGAAAGCATAATGCATTTAAACATTAAATTATATAACCTCCAATACTCAAGACCTAATGGACGCTGTCTGATTGTTAATTGAAAAGGCTTTTAGTCAAACTGCTAAGCTTCTTATGGATGTCTGAAGTCGTCTCAGATACTTGGGTAATATCTGTTAGTGTTTATAACGTCATAATTTTAGCTTGGGTACTAAAGCAATTGTGTTGGGGGTGAGGAAAGTCTTCCTGAGCACTTAGATAACTTAAATCCAAGATGCAAAAATAAAATATCAGCTTTCAAAAGAGGAAAACCTGTGGAAACCTGCCTTTGAACATATCGTGGACTTCTTAACTGGTGTTTAGTTGTTGGTTTTTTTTACCTAAATGCAGCTGGTCTCGACTTCTTGGCAAGGTCATATAAAAGTGAAACAGCTAGGAAGGCCTTTCTATGCTCTACGTGACCGTGTGAAAGCAGTTAAACATATGGTTCTGCATTTCCAGAAGGACAGAGAAACGCCCTGGAGACGAGCCTCTGGTGATTATATTTCTAGGCAAAGTTTGTTTGCCATGTTTGGCAATAAGGGCATTTCTCCATCACATACAAACACACACACACACACACATCAAATCTAGAATTTAGTTTATTCACAGAAATCTTTAACACATTGCTCGAAAAAAATTTTTTTATGTCATTCAAATATCTGGATTATGCCTGGCTTGTTGTAAGCCAATTTTAAGGCCTAATAGTGTTCAGGTTAGACAAAACATTCAGAGACAATGATGCTTTTGTGCCTTAGAACTTTCAGCTAAAAAAAAAAAGGAAACAAAAAAATGCTTCATGATGGTTTGGAGCTACACATGCTGCTCCTGTGCTCCCAGTGATCCAGACCCCCCTCTGCCCTCTGCACC
>JAQMYG010000007.1:25215931-25226308 GCA_030014215.1 Clariallabes teugelsi
GTGTAAAGCTGCTTTGCGACAATGACAATTGTTAAAAGCGCTATACAAATAAAATTGAATTGAATTGAATTGAATATTACTTTTAAAGATACAACAATGAAGTATGCACTCACATGCATTAAAAGCAACCAAGACAACTGACAAGGCTTAAGAGTCATTCTATAATTTGGGGGTACAGTCCATGTCTGTTGCTGATGATGTTGTATTTATTCGAAATATTCTATCATATTTTAGCAATTAAGGGGACTTTACTTAGCTTGAAAATTATCATAATGTTGTAAAATTGACAATTCTGTTCTTTTGCAGTTGGGCTTTCTTGGTTTCAAAATAATAACTTAAAAATCATTAGTGCTAATACCAACTTTTTTTTCCTATTTACAAGTTTAATAGGTTGTTAAATAAATAGATTGTCCTAAATTAATATTTTTTAAATATATTTCATTAAGTTAACCTCTGCAAAAGTTCTAGCAACTAATTTACTCAGAAATTATGTGGATGTGAGTCTCTGTGGCATACATTTTAAACACATTTAAACTTGGTAAATGTTTTTTTATATAATAGCTTGTTGTCATTGTACATTAATTGACCATCAACAATGCTATTCCCACTGTTAAGGTTTACAAATTCTTAATGATTTTTTATGTAATTATTTGTTCAAATACAATGAAAAACGTTCACTGTTCATTAAAGTGATAAGTTGTCAGCAAAGCAAGTCCTACCACTGAAATTATGGGTCAAAATAAGGGAATTGACAACTATGTTACCTGTCAAATATATGCAGCATATGCATTGTATATTATCAGTCAGAATTTTTTTTTTAATGTTTTAGCTCTTCAACTAGCAGATATGTTTTACTGACAGAATTTATTAACTTTCTAAAAAGTTAGCAAATTCCCAATAGAATGTGAAATATACTCCAAATGATTAAATTACTCTTATGCAGATAGTGACATAAAATGGCTGCCTTTTCTCATACATCTTAGCATCACATTTATTCATTTTATCCATCTTGTCTGTGTAAATGAATTACAATTGAGACAGGATACAGTCCAAGAAAATTTACAAAAGTTTACAAATTTTGCTCAGTGGTTCAAAATTATGTTGACTGTCTGCGGTCACAAAATCTTTTTTAACAATTGGAAATAAACTGAAGGTTTTAGGAATTTTTAAATATTTAAAACAAATAAAGACAATATTTTGTATTTTGAATATTTAATATCTCATATTCTTGCAATATTTCTAGGTCCCTGTTTAAATGTATGCAAATTTGTGATGTTGACAGTGTTAACTGCTTTCTATAAAAAGTCTACATTTTTTCTTCTATTAAATCTTAATCTAATTTATTGAAGCATGAAGCAACAGGGTCATATGTATCTTTAATAATGCAAAAAAAGGACAGCTCGAGTTTTCAGTACTTAGTAATTTTATAAATATGAAAGAATGCAAAATAGAAATATATTCACTTATGGTTTCAGCCCCTGAACTCTGCTACAATATAATTTTTATACTTAAAGTTTCTTCGCAAGGATAAGTGTATTGTTAACTAACGTGAACTGAATTCGTGCACATATATACTGTAGTACAAATTAAGTTTATATTAGTTAAGAATACACTTGGGGAACAAATGCTGAGAATCAAATGAAACCAGTTCTCTTTGGTGTACACAGATCACAAAGTGTAGAAGAGAACTAAGTGTGTTACAAGGATGTTCAGTATAAACAGATCTTTATGATTACAACAACAACAACAGCCTTTAACTAATAAGGGTTACGGTTGTTTTTGGAAAGTGCAAATAAGTCCTGTAACTATACCTTAACTATAACTGTAACTTATCATGTAACTAAAATGACTTGGCTGAGCATTAGATTTACTACAATTTTCTATACTACTACAATCACTAGTCTGAAAATTACCTTATTAGGCTTTGTACTAAATTCTGTTACTAAAACAGGAGTGAATCTACCTAACGGAGACATACTGTAGGGATACATTTCCAAAGTAATTCCTATGATGAAGTAACCATATGATAAAATTCCTAGAAAAATAAGACAGCTCAAGAGGGCTAAAAGAAATACCAACAGCGCCATCATGTGGCTGATTAAAATTATTCTAGAAATTGGTCAAAATTTGTTGGTAATATTCAACATTATCCATACGCACAGTCATGTCATTCATTATACTTTAAATCGATTGTCTCTTTTAATCATCATTCCCACCAGTCCACAACTCTAAATACACTCACTGGCCATTTCATTAGGTACACCATCCAATACTAGGTTGGACCCCCTTTTTGCCTTCGAACTGGCTTAATTCTTCCTGACATTAGATATGATTAGATATTTGTGTTAACAATCAGCTGACAAGTTTTCCTAATCAAGTGGCCGGTGAGTGCATGACCATTCATTATTGGGTTGTTGTTTCTTTTCACTTAGAATCATCTTATTGTCAAAGTTCCTCCATATCAAAATCTTGCCATTACCTCTCCTGTGTCTATTGGGATCTATGTGGTGACTAATGCTGGACGTTGCCACGATGTACAACCATTTACCTACACTCCAGAGTCAGGTTTGTACACTTAAGATGTATTTTACACTTGATTTAACTTTACATATTGTATGTTAATTGTTTATTTGCCGTTGTTATAGTTATGGATGTATCTGTGAAGAAAGAGACCGGGCCTCCAGGTAAACCTTGTCCTTTGGAACAAATAAAAGGTAATTACGACCAGTTTATAATTATATTGCTAACAATAGATTACAGAGTTGGCACAGTCTTTGAGGTTTTAATTTTTAGAATTACAATCTTTGTACATCTTTTGTCATTTCAAACAGTGATGGAAAATGGCTTGCTTGTCCCAATCTTGCCCCTCGTCAAAACAGAAGAGGTAACTCCAATGGAGGTCTCCAGTAACTCAGCATCTTTTAAGGTTTTTATTTCTTTTATTATACTACCCTTTTCAAGTAAGTGGATATAAGCATTATTATACTAGTCTACTCAATTAATGTTTTTCTCCCTTGTTTACTCCACAGACCTCTGATCTGATAAACTCTGCCCAACAGACCCTAGAAATGAGCAACATTTCCACCAACTCTGTAGCTTGTCAACCTGAAGAACCAGAGCAGCCTCAAAGTTCTGTTTTCTCCAACAAGGAAACAATGAACAGCATTCAGAAACATGACACCACCCCAAACAGCAACTTCTGTGTGTCTGGGAAATCTCTGCTCCAGCAAGGGGCCCAGCAGTTCCTCTTGGACAGTGACAGTCTAGCCCAGGAAAGGTCAGGAACCACAGCTGGTGCAATGGTTGGTATTACCCAGATGGACGACAGTCCGCAGCATCAACTCTCTCTCCTGCCTCCGGATGAGGTGGCGCAGCTTGAGCAGGCGGTGCGCCAGCTGCAAGCCAAAGGGTTCTGTAACATTCATCTTCATTCAGAAGATTCACTAGCCAAGAAGCAGCAGCAGCACCAGCTTCAACAGAAGCAAATCCAGCAACAGCAATTGCACCAGCAGCAGATACAACAGCAGCAGCAAGTCCTCGAGAATCTGCAACATCATCTTTTCCATCCCCAGGTTCCAATGCAGTGCAGTCGAGAGCAGCAGGGCTCTTCGCAGAGCCTGGTGGAAAGTACGAACACTCTCTTCCAGCAATCGTCTCCACAGCAGCAACAGCAGCAAGCTGTCATGTATCACCAAGCAAAAGATCTCATTTCTATTCAGTCTGGATTTCTTCAGCAAGCAACTTCTCATTCTACTTCTTCCTTGTTTCACACCACCAACACCTTGGCTGAGGCGCAATCTCCTCAAGATGCTCTTTTTCACACACAGAAGACTTCACCCACTCAAGAACAAGTGCAAGCCTCACTCTTCCAGAATACCATGAACGTTCTTGATGGGTCCAACTTAACCGCAGAAGCTCAACACTCTGCGACTAATATGTTTCTCTCCCAGAATGCCTTACCTGGTCAACTTACAGGAAATAACAACCAATCCCAGCAACTAGCTTTCCTGAACTCTATGCAAACTTCTGGCCTTGAGGCACAATCTGTGTTCCAAGCCACAAACCAGCTGTCCTCTATTCAACAGAGCACACCCATGGAACAGCAATCCACACAATCGGCCTCACAAGCACCTCCAGGATCTCTGTTTCAGAGCATCCAACAAGCACCAAACAACAAGCACCAGGCCGGGTTGCTCTATAATTCTCTGAGTTCAGGAATGTCTTCAGAGCAGCCACCGTCTAGCATCATGTTCACCAGTCAGCCTCAGATGCCTTCAATGAATACTCCAAGCCTGATTTCTCCAGAGCAGCCGAACCCAGTTTTGTCATACCCCCAAAACAGCTTGATTGCCGTCAGGCAGGAAGTGCCATCCGAGCCCATGTCCTTCCAAGATCAGAGCACTGTTGTGGATAATCAGTCTGCGAGTAAGCAGCAGCTGTTCCAGGATCAACAGCCAATGCAGCTTGCACCGAGTTCAGGCACTGGCTCTCAGCCTTCTGTGAATCTCTTTATAACCCAGTCTGACATGCCAAGAATGCCTTGTGCGTCACAGCATGCCTCACAGGAGGTGCTTTTTGCTGCACAGAATAGTGTGGCTGGACTTCAGACCACTGCCTCATCACCCGTGCAGCAACCTGGGTCCCTGTTCCAGACCACAGTGAATGGAAGCCTTAGCCAGCCTAACCAGACCCAGCGACCTAACCTCTTCCTTTATGAAATACAGAATGGTAAACATGTACAGTCCGTCAGAATGAACCACTATTAAGAGCAGGATGAATAGATTGCTAGTCTGGGTTCCTGGCATGTAATATTTTGCTTTCCATTTTTACTTATAGAACTTAAAGTACACTAAAAGCAAGGAACTTTATTAGCTTTATTAGCATGCTTCATGTAACAATATGAAGCATGATGAAATTAAATGATGGTTCGCTTCTTTTTGTTTTGTTTTGATGATGTGGACTCAAGCTTCTTTTAATCCCATATTGTTTGAAGAACAAAGGTACCAAATTTATTTCTGCAAACAATATTTATTTAAAAATATTTTAGATTTTATTTGTGAGTGGGTGGGTTTCTTTTTTTATTGTGAGTGTGTGGGGTTTTCAGGACTGCATTGGGTTATGACCTGAAAACCACAGTGCACGAAAATACACTTTTTGCATTTCTGAAAAAACAAAAAAAAGGGGGAAAAAAAACAGCCTGAATTTTACGCATTAAGTGGCAGTAGAATTATATTTGAGGTGAGATCCGTCCGGATCAACATCGATCCTGCACCAATAATAGCTAAATAAAGGTGTCCCTTCAAAGGATACTACATTTACATCCATAGCCAGGATTAATGCTCATGGGCTCTGGTGGCTCAGTGGTAGGTGTTTCGCCTGCCATGCGAAAGGCCCGGGTTTAATTCCCAGCCAGCGCCTAAACCCCAGCCATTGGATACAGTGCCGGTCCCAAGCCCGGGTTGCATCAGGAAGGGCATCCGGTGTAAAACCTGTGCCAAGCTTGTATGTGCGGACCAAGTGTCCTCTGTGGCGACCTCTTGCCGGGAGCAGCTGAAAGACCATCAACACGTCTGGATTAATGCTCATAATTAGCATATCACTATTAATAAATTTATGATTTTTTCCACATGTTGTGGCAAGAACAAGTCTTGTCAGGTCTTAAAAGGCAATGATTTGTTCTCTGTTGTAGAGTGCGGTCAGATGATGAACTCCCAAGGTAGCACACACTCAAGCCAGATTATTTCCATCAGCCAGAACCAGAGAGAGAACGAAGGGCAGATTCATTCCTTACTCAACTCATCCATGAACGAATCCGGAAATGTACAGAACCCCCTCACCACCTCGCAAAACATGGAGAAGATCGATGACCTACTTGTGAGCCTTCAGGAGCAAAGCAACAGCCTCTCTCACTCATACTAGGACCTTACAGAATTTACAGGTGAATAATTAATAAAAGCATACTAAGGACAGCCATATAAAATATTTTCATAATGAAGATTTGTCCAGATTTATATATAGAGTCAAAAGTAGAGCAAAAGTTATATCCAATGAGTTTTTATGGAGGAAAAAAAGAAATATATACAGGGGTTGGACAATGAAAATGAAACGGCTGGTTTTAGACCACAATAATTCATTAGTATGGTGTAGGGCCTCCTTTTGCGGCCAATACAGCATCAACTCGTCATGGGTGTTTTGAGCTATTCTTCTTGCAGAATAGTGGCCAGGTCACTACGTGATGCTGGTGGAGGAAAAAGTTTCCTGATTCGCTTCTCTAAAACACCCCAAAGTGGCTCAATAATATTTAGATCTGGTGACTGTGATCTGGTGGTTCGTCCTTCTTGGTGGTATGCTGACATTACCCTGGATACCGTGGCTCTTGATAAATCTGACAGATGTGCAAGCAACTCGCGCACCAACAATTTGTCCTCTTTTGAACTTTGATATGTCACCCATAATGTTGTGTGCATTGCAATATTTTAAGCAAAACTGTGCTATTAATTATAAATTATGTCTATATTTTGAAAAAAGACAACAGAGGATTAACATGAATATTTCATAATTACTTACTGTTTTATATTTGACATCTTGCGTGTTATATGTCCAACTTCTGTGACTCCTACCACACTAGACATGTTTTGAAATATGTTAATCCCCTGTATCTTGTTCTATTAATACACGTATCTAATTCTTCTTGCATAAAAACTCACTTTTTATTTTTCTCTCCATGCAGGCTTTCAAAAAACAGTGGAGGGATCATGATAACCGTGAGGTCTGCTGTGTGAATGTACAGTTTTGTTATTGGCAAGTTGAAGCATGAATGTCACAGAGCTTGAAGTGTTTGTGTTTAGCTGTAAATGAAGCATATCCTATAATAGCACTTTTTAATTTGTTTTTAACATAGTTGCATCCGCAACTAATCAGATAATGAAAAAAATTATTAGAAGTTTAAATAGTTTATACGTTTTGCCCCAGTAGCACTTTCTTAACTAAATTTGTGTGTCTTTTTTGTGTGTGTTCTATTCTGGATTCGTTTAAATGTTCACTCTTGTCATACACGCAAACACGTCTAAAAACAATGCATCTGTTTGTTCTAATTGTCGCTGTGAAAAAACTATATACTTTATAAATTCTAAAATATTTACATCTCTTACTAAGTCATGCTGGATTTGCTTGTTTATTAGCGTCTGGAACGCTGATATTAAGCACGAAAACTTTATCGCCCTGTTCATTACTGACAAGGTTTTTGAGGAGTCCATTTTTATTTTGATTTTATTGCAAGTTCTTGCCAGAACCTAGAAGGACACAACGGTTAATATATATTTAACCATGTTATCCTTGTAAATACAACTTTTACAGATTATTATTACACAGGGTAGCAGAGGAACAGTTAAGGCCTCGACAGCAGGTCTCAGGTCAAGTCAGCACCCTTTACACTATAAAATATTCTGGCCAGTTTTATGGCTCAGAGAGTTGATGAAGTGAGGCTGCTCTGTCATAAATGAAAGAAGAATATTGTGCAAGTTTACTGCCAAGCTTGTTCTAAAGCTGCCATTTTTTTTATTTAACAGAGATATCTGGTTAGTCAGTTAGAAGGCAGAATATGTGTTCTTTTTTCTTTTCTTTTTTTATGGATATATTTGTATACATTACAAGAGCCCTGCTCTGTGTAATATTAATAGCTCATTTGAGCTTTTACAGAAATAACTACCATCAGATTGCTTCTTTTTAAATCTTCTACCGTCAGATTGCACTTTTTATTGTTAGTGTTGAATAGTTAATATTCAGACCTCTGTTTAGGTGGAGGGGTGATCTTTTAGATTTTTAAAGGAACCCTGCATTGGGGAACAGCTGTGAACTTAACCTAGAGAAAGAGCTGTCTGTGATTGGCCTTCATCTCTGTACAGGTCAGATTTATAATTCACTGTATGCCTCAGTCATGGAATATCTATGTGGACGTATAACCATATTTTAAAAACTTTTATCATGTATAATTTATACATCATATTTCCAAAAACATTTTCAAACGTGAGTTAAAAACAATTAAAAAATATGGATAAGACCATCGAACGTCAGGATTGTTTTTTCCAGCCATGTGCTAATTCAGATTTTTTTGTTTAATCCTTTTTTGAAGATTTTGAATGAACAGTTGTTAAAAAGATGTAACTGCTGTATTGAAAAAGAAATGGATATCAAGAGACTCTTTTAGTAAACCAAGAAAATGTAACAAACTGTAACGTTTATGACCTCATCCAACTTTGGACCAATCACATATTTTCCCTTGTTAATTTCATATAAATAAATAGACACACCTACACACATACAGTACATACAGACATATATAAATATTTACACACAACGATCGGCCATAACATTAACTCGCATAACATTAATGCCAGCCTTTCTAGCCATTGCACCACAGCCTGCCGTGCATGGCCAAATGCCTCCAAAACCCCCAGATCCCAAACTCACACCCATGGAATATACCAGACAAACAAGTCCCGAACCACTCAGGCCCCAGTGTCTTGGTTCCAGACACCACAGCACATCACTGGAGGTCTTATGGAGTCCTGACCTAAGGGGCCAGAGCTGCCCAGGAGCACAAGGGGAAATTGCACAAAAGTGAGCATAATGTTTTGTGTTGTAATGTTATGGCTGAGCCTCGCACCTCCACGGTCGAGGGTTCATGTCCTGCATTTTGGTCTGGGTGCATGGAGTTTACATGTTCTTGGTGGGTTCCCTCTGGGTGCTTTGGTTTCCTCTCACAGCCCAAAGACATACAGTTTAGGCTAATTGGCGTTTCAAATCACCTGTAATGTGTGAGTGAGTGCATGAGTGTGTGCATGCTTATGCCCTCTGATAGACTTACACCCTGTCCTGGTTGTATCCCATCTTGTACCCAGGGCCCCCAGGCCTCCTACGACCTAGTATAGGATAAGCAGTATAGAGATTTTGTGTATGTGTGTGTTATGGCTGATCGGTGTACGATTTATATATATAAATCTGTATAGATGACTATGTACTGAATATCTATTTTTTTTAATCAGGATATCTTCAGTCCACATTTCACTTCAAGCAGCTATGCAGTTCAACAGTACTCTGTATTTATTTTTAAATGATTTATTCGTCATGTCTTTAGTTTTCTTTTTAACACTTGGGAACCTACAACATTATAAATGTACTTTTTTTCGTTATTCTTTACTTTCCGACACTTGTTGTGATATCATGGTTGTAAGTTTCTACTTAAGAGGAGATAAACTCAGAAATAACACTCAGTTCTCAAAAGCCTGGTTTCCACAGCACCACTGTGACCTGTATGATATAAAACAAGGAATGGTTTGTTTGAAATAACCTACATGAGATATGTACTGAGAGACAGCCCAGTGTGTGTTGGGGTAAATCTGGTAATGTATGCATTTTATTTGCTTTGTTTAAAAAAATGCAGTCTACATAAACATTATGTTCATCGTTTTCAATTATGCATTTTTCTCCTTGTATTTTTTTCTGTATGCTTAATATTATCAATAAATATTATTGATAAAATATATCGTGTTCATGTGGTTGGATTGATTGATTGATTGATTGATAGACAGGTAGCTTAATCTACTACAATTGCAAAGAAAAACCTTTTTATAAAGCTAAGGACCCTTTACTACTACTTAACCTTCAAGAAATAATAATCTGTGCTTTTGTATAATGAAACAGTGTTATACTGTAGCTACCATCCCAAAGATGATTATTTTTCTATGACATCATGGCATTCTGTGTTTTATTTCTCTTATACCACAACCCAATAAATGCAGCTTTCCTCGTTGCTGAGAAACTTCAAAGCACAACCCTCTCTGCCCTGAAGATTTTGCCACGCTGGAAATCTTACTGACCTTTTTACAGTACTGATGTGCTTTTGGTAAATGTTAAAGGAGGAATAGTCAAGTTTCTTTCCCTTTCAATATTGAACAATATTTTTTTTACATTAAGTTATGGCTCATGTTTATGGAACCATTAAGTGGCTGAGAAAACCTGTGCGGGAAGTTGACTTTCAGTTCCAAATGTCAGACTTTGTTTGAATGTCCCTTTTGGCAGTCATTTTAGAGCCACTCTATGGGCCACTGTAAATTCTGAGGGTGGAACTTAATTTTAAAAACTTATTTTAAAAAAAGTTATAATTTGTGCCCGAAACTTTCAGCAAAACAAACATCTGATAACGTTATGTCATCTTAAAAAACACTACACCACAGGATATGAATAGGTGGACTTCTTTGCCAATTTCTTTTTTTGGAAGAATTAGCACAATTAAAATGAATGTGCTTCCCCGTTTACTTTATTTATTTCAGTGCATACCCTGTTATTTGAATTCTAACTTTTTTAAGGGTCTGAATA
>JAQMYG010000007.1:25230482-25241676 GCA_030014215.1 Clariallabes teugelsi
AACGCTGTTTTATCGGAAAAATAAACAAGAAATCTCTCTAATGACACTCGATTGAGCGACACACTAACGGAATCACTGCGGTCACAGTGTTATAGTAAACAGTACACGCGTGCACGGATGTTGGTTATACCAGTGCTAAGACCCAGCAGGGGAGACGATTACCCACAATTCCGCAGCATAAGAGAGATAAACCATTGGCTCAGTTGTGATCGTCAAAACAAGAAGCGCATGCGTGATACATGATACTCGGTACTCGTAAACCAAGACTTTGTTTTTCAAGTCAAAATTTCTTAAAAATCTTTGCTCGTCTTGCGGAACACTTGCAAACCGCGTTACTCGCAATCCGAGGTTTCACTGTACATCCTTCCAAATATTCTGTTCTAAGATTGCAAACAGTGGCTTGTTACTTGTATTAATGCTCATGTTTATAATTAGAAAAGAAAATGAAACAACGAGAGAACAATTCCTATTTACTCTTTACTTTTACTTTCTGTCCTAGTGCTCGACTTGATTTTCATAGATTCAGATAGTGATGATAATCCCTCTTTTCCCTCACACACATACACACACATAACTGACACATGACTGTAAACAATAAATGTAACATTATTTGCAGCTGCATATTACATATAAATATTTACAGACGCCCTGGAGACACCTCACAAGCCGGACTTTGAGAGCCAATGATCTACATAAAGAAAAATTATTTGATGCTGGATGTGATGTTTTAAATGATACTCAAATATCGAAATACATAAATACTCTATGACCTGTGTTTCTTTGCCAGACTTCTCTCATGTCTACTAATTAGCAACAAAATATAGTTTCATGTCAGTATCATTATTATTATCAGCATCCCTGGAGAAACGTCCAGGTTCTGATATTCTAACTCTGGTTAGTCTGCAGTGCAATTCAAATTCCTTGTTAGTGTTATGAGATAAGGAGCCACTTGGATGACTGTAATTGCTTTTCGTACACAAATCCTGATAAACTTAGACCTTGGGAGTATTTAATAACAGTCAGTTAAAGAAAATACGACTCAGTCTGGGTTTGCTTTCGATTAGTATGCTATAAAGTCATTATATTATATTGATTTAAGGATGATCTTTTGATTTATTATTTGTTGACCGTCGGGTCACGAGCATTCTAACGAGTGTGAAACCGAAACTTTAACTGAGTTAAGCGTTTATTTGTTGCTGAAATAGTTTGAAGGCTGGGATCAGAGTGCAGAGTCAGCCATGATATAGCACCCCTGGAGAGGATGGGGTTACGGCTCCTGCTCAAGAAACCAACAGTGGCAGCCTGGCAGGTCAAAACCATTCCAACTAACATCAGAATGCGAAAAAATGTAAATAGATTTTAGGACAAGTGGAAACACTAATGAAAAGGTTCAGTAGAGAATTTCCAGAGCTGACATGAAGACAGCATTAACTGTCTAGCATTAACTACTCTTTACACCCGTGTTGGCCTGAAAAGCATCACCGACATGCACTTCTGCCAAGAAGGAACGAGTTCTACGAGTACGTTTCATCACACAATGCCTCAGCTAAACTTCTTTTTCTTTTATTTACTTTTCTTTTATCTATTTATTTATTTATTTATTTTTATGCTGTGGAAAATCAATCAAATCAAACCAAACCACTCTATTATGGAAACGTTTTGGATGTGAGCCGATATTTGTAATTATTTGTATGACACCAAAGCCAAACCTAAAAAACTAGACCATTTTTTTTGCATTTCACAATCAGTGAAGGAAAATGCATACAAAACCTTTTATATGCATGACCTTAATCTATCTCATAAACTCTAGGGTTATTGTATCTAGATTTCTTTTTTATTATCCCTTTTATTTTCTTTCCCTCCTCAGTTGATTTTCTTTATTGTGTTTATTTATTTGATTTTGTATTTAATCATTAACACTGACTGGCAATATACTGTATATCCTTCCACATATTCCGTTCAAGGATTCCAAACAGTGGCCTGTTAGTTGTATTCATGCTAATGTTTAGAATTTAGAATTTAGAAAGAAAGAAAGAAAGATAAGGACATTCCTATTTAATCTTGACTTTTACTTGACTTTAGTTCTTGACCTACAGTACTTTTTTTTATAGATTCAGAGAGTGGTTTAGTGCATAAACATTTATTTTAAACAGTGGATTTTTTTTAACAATACACACACACACACACACACACACACACACACACACACAACTGACACAGGACTGTCAATAATAAATACGACATTGTTTGCAGCTGCATATTAAATATAAATATTGACAGACGCCCTTGTGACGCCTCGCAAGCCTGACTGAGAACCACTGAGCTACATAAAGATTATTTATTTGAAACTGGATGTTTTGAGTGATAATTCAATATCTAAATACATAGATTCTCTAAGGTTTGTGTTTGTGTGCCAGACTTATCCTACTGTATGTCTACTAATTAGCAACAAAATATAGTTTCAGGTCAGTATGATCATTATCGGCAGGAAGTGTATCGCACCTGATATTTGTCATTATTCATATGACACTGAAGCTAAACCTTAAAAAAAAAAAAAAAAAATTTTTTAATTCTTTGCATTTCACAATGAACGATGGAAAATGCTTACAAAAATTTTTAATTTAAAAAACTTAATCTATCTCATAAAGTCTTAGGTTATCATATCTAGTTTTTGAATCTCTCTGTTTTACTTTCTCTCCTCAGGTAATTTTGTTTATTGTGTGCTTTCATTATTTCATTTGTTTATTGAATTCATAACACTGACTTCCAAATATATATCCTTTCAAATATTCTGTTCAAAAATTCCAAACAATGGCTTGTAAGTTAAAGAACATGAAAGAACGAAAGAAAAATTCCTATTTACTCTTTACTTTTACTTTCTGTTCTAGTTCTTGACTTTTTTATTTTTAATTTTTTTTATAGATTCAGATATTGATTTGGTGCGTAAACATTTCTGTATTTTCTAACAACACACACGCACACACACATAACTGACACATGACTGTAAACAGTAAATGTAACATTACTTGTACAGTATCTGCATTTTACACTCCATATTACAGAAATTGTGCTGCTTGCTAAAACTTCTGTCCACTAGATGGCAGTACAACGAGCCCTTAAACGAAGCTTCATGAAATAAAAACTTTGATGAAACTATAGGCTGGAAAGCCTCGACACGTAAATGAGGCTTCATCTCATCATCACCACTCTTCTCCTCCTGTGTCCCTTTAGAGGACGCAATTGGGGTTGCAGTGTTTTTAAGGGTGTATGCAGCCATTTGATTCCACTTTTATTCTGACATCTACTGTGTATCAGTTAGCCTCGAGCGAGTTGCCGAAGCTGGTGGCTAGCTTCACTTTTTACACCCGGCTCCTGAAACTTCTTTGCGCGTGGATTGGTCAAATATTCGCGCATGCGATGGATCTAATTGGGTGGGCTCAATTTCTGCTCAATCATATCACAGTGGGCGGGGCTTAATGAAAGACACGTTCGGAAGAGCCTCCTTGCGCGTGGTGTTTGGGATCAGATCGGCGACTCGACAAGATGGCGGACGTCGTAGCGGATGGGGGAAAACTCAGCAAAAAGTATGTGAATTGTCTTATATTTCTAATGACATAGATGGCAGTAATAACATGATGGGTTAAATAGAGTTGACATGGGAAATTTTGGTTGATTCTTAGCACTTTATTTAACGAGAAAAATAGGTTATGGTTTCTAAACCGCTTTAACTTTGTGCATGATGTAACGTTGTCTTGCTTACGGGCATCTTCAGCTAAGCTAAATATCTTATAAAGTGGAGTCAGTATGCGAAATAAAGTTTGTATATTCACATATGTGTCATCTAGCTAGGTCTTTTATCAGCTTCCCCCCTGTTGGTTTCGGTTACTCTGTTGAAACATGCTACCATTGAAATGTGCTACCAAGCGGTTCTGCGCATGCGTACATGTATGCGCCTGATCGCGATTCGCTACAAAGCTGTTCTGCGCATGCGTACAAGTATCGATATTCGCTACAAAGCTGTTTGGCGCATGCGTAAAAACAATTTTGCCTTTTACGTCAGGTACTTGTGTATAAAGTAACTGTGAGGTAAAAGTTAGTTGTGTATAAAAATGTCTATAACGTTATCATGATTTTTAATCATGACAGTGTGTTTTAGGGAAAGAAATGCATGTCTGTGAACTGGCCTGGGTTGCACATTTCAAATACACTGAATATTCTAAAAATACACAAATACTCAGTTTTTTAAACACTTTTTTAAATTTATTTTTAAATAAAGTGCAAATACAGTGGTACCTCGAGTTTTTAAGGCGAATGTTCATATTGCAAAACGCATTTTTCCTTAGAAAGTAATGAGTGCATCCAAAAATATTACCAATTCCCAACAATATAATCATATTTTGCACATAAAAACAATCAAGACATTTAGAAAAGATGTGTAAATAAAGTACAATATGAAATAGACAAGCTTCAATAATTAATAATTAATTTATGTTTCCTCTTGAGATCGGCTGCTTCAAAAACTTTAAAAAGTGGCACCGTTTTATTCTTGCTTCATAACATTCTTGGGACGCATGGTGCTACGTCTTCACTAAATCGTGCACAAAAAAACACAACTTAATTTGATTGACTTTCCTCAGACGCGAACAAGTTTTGAACGACTCCTGGTCACTCGTATGCCGAATATGCTTTGTATGCTGAGGTTGAGTTCTTTCAAAAGTTTGATTCTTAAGGCGAAATTTCGCAAGGTGGGGCTTTCGTATACCGAAGTACCATTGTAATCTGAAAAATATGTAAAGATACAAAAATGTGATGTGTGTGTGTCTGGTAAAACCTGTTTGGGGAAACGTGACCTCAGGTCCAGAATTCTGGTTTGGGTTTGGGTGAAGTGCTCATCTGTCCTTTTATAAATACTTTACTCTGTCATCCTATGTATCCTGGTGTGGATGTGACCTCTCAAAAGTTTCTAAAATGTTAATGTATTCCCAGTATTACATACATGTTCTTTATACATGTCTTATTTTTTGATGTATGCATTAAACTCGTTTGACCAATGAAACGCCATGGAGACGCCTCACAAGCCGGACCTTGAGAACCTCTGATCTACATTAAAAAATCCTTATTCGACGCTGGATGTGATGTTTTAAATGATATGCAAATATCGAAATACATAAATACTCTATGACCCGTGTTTGTTTGCCAGACTTCTCTCATGTCTACTAATTAGCAACAAACTATAGTTTCACGTTGGCATCATTATTTTTATCAGCATCCCTGGAGAAATGTCCGGCTCCTGATATTTGTTATTTTTCTTGCTCTGCCTGTGACCGTCTCCTAACTCTGCAGCGCAATTCCAGTTCCTTGTTAGTGTTATGAGATAAGGAGCCAGTTGGATGACTGGTAATTGCTTTCCGTACACAAATCCTTACAGACTCAGACCTCAGGAGTATTTAATAACAGCTAGGAAAAGAAAATACGACTCGATCTGGGTTTGAGCTCCCGGTTTGCTTTCGATTAGTATTCTATAGAGCGATTATATTGATTTAAGGATGATCTTGTGATTTATTATTTGTTGACCGTCGGGTCACGAGCGTTCTAACGAGTGTGAAACCGAAACTTTAACTGAGTTAAGCGTTTATTTGTTGCTGAAATTGTTTGAAGGCTGGGATCAGAGTGCAGAGTCAGCCATGATATAGCACCCCTGGAGAGGATGGGGTTACGGCTCCTGCTCAAGAAACCAACAGTGGCAGCCTGGCAGGTCAAAACCATTCCAACTAACATCAGAATGCGAAAAAATGTAAATAGATTTTAGGACAAGTGGAAACACTAATGAAAAGGTTCAGTAGAGAATTTCCAGAGCTGACATGAAGACAGCATTAACTGTCTAGCATTAACTACTCTTTACACCCGTGTTGGCCTGAAAAGCATCACCGACATGCACTTCTGCCAAGAAGGAACGAGTTCTACGAGTACGTTTCATCACACAATGCCTCAGCTAAACTTCTTTTTCTTTTATTTACTTTTCTTTTATCTATTTATTTATTTATTTATTTTTATGCTGTGGAAAATCAATCAAATCAAACCAAACCACTCTATTATGGAAACGTTTTGGATGTGAGCCGATATTTGTAATTATTTGTATGACACCAAAGCCAAACCTAAAAAACTAGACCATTTTTTTTGCATTTCACAATCAGTGAAGGAAAATGCATACAAAACCTTTTATATGCATGACCTTAATCTATCTCATAAACTCTAGGGTTATTGTATCTAGATTTCTTTTTTATTATCCCTTTTATTTTCTTTCCCTCCTCAGTTGATTTTCTTTATTGTGTTTATTTATTTGATTTTGTATTTAATCATTAACACTGACTGGCAATATACTGTATATCCTTCCACATATTCCGTTCAAGGATTCCAAACAGTGGCCTGTTAGTTGTATTCATGCTAATGTTTAGAATTTAGAATTTAGAAAGAAAGAAAGAAAGATAAGGACATTCCTATTTAATCTTGACTTTTACTTGACTTTAGTTCTTGACCTACAGTACTTTTTTTTATAGATTCAGAGAGTGGTTTAGTGCATAAACATTTATTTTAAACAGTGGATTTTTTTTAACAATACACACACACACACACACACACACACACACACACACACAACTGACACAGGACTGTCAATAATAAATACGACATTGTTTGCAGCTGCATATTAAATATAAATATTGACAGACGCCCTTGTGACGCCTCGCAAGCCTGACTGAGAACCACTGAGCTACATAAAGATTATTTATTTGAAACTGGATGTTTTGAGTGATAATTCAATATCTAAATACATAGATTCTCTAAGGTTTGTGTTTGTGTGCCAGACTTATCCTACTGTATGTCTACTAATTAGCAACAAAATATAGTTTCAGGTCAGTATGATCATTATCGGCAGGAAGTGTATCGCACCTGATATTTGTCATTATTCATATGACACTGAAGCTAAACCTTAAAAAAAAAAAAAAAAAATTTTTTAATTCTTTGCATTTCACAATGAACGATGGAAAATGCTTACAAAAATTTTTAATTTAAAAAACTTAATCTATCTCATAAAGTCTTAGGTTATCATATCTAGTTTTTGAATCTCTCTGTTTTACTTTCTCTCCTCAGGTAATTTTGTTTATTGTGTGCTTTCATTATTTCATTTGTTTATTGAATTCATAACACTGACTTCCAAATATATATCCTTTCAAATATTCTGTTCAAAAATTCCAAACAATGGCTTGTAAGTTAAAGAACATGAAAGAACGAAAGAAAAATTCCTATTTACTCTTTACTTTTACTTTCTGTTCTAGTTCTTGACTTTTTTATTTTTAATTTTTTTTATAGATTCAGATATTGATTTGGTGCGTAAACATTTCTGTATTTTCTAACAACACACACGCACACACACATAACTGACACATGACTGTAAACAGTAAATGTAACATTACTTGTACAGTATCTGCATTTTACACTCCATATTACAGAAATTGTGCTGCTTGCTAAAACTTCTGTCCACTAGATGGCAGTACAACGAGCCCTTAAACGAAGCTTCATGAAATAAAAACTTTGATGAAACTATAGGCTGGAAAGCCTCGACACGTAAATGAGGCTTCATCTCATCATCACCACTCTTCTCCTCCTGTGTCCCTTTAGAGGACGCAATTGGGGTTGCAGTGTTTTTAAGGGTGTATGCAGCCATTTGATTCCACTTTTATTCTGACATCTACTGTGTATCAGTTAGCCTCGAGCGAGTTGCCGAAGCTGGTGGCTAGCTTCACTTTTTACACCCGGCTCCTGAAACTTCTTTGCGCGTGGATTGGTCAAATATTCGCGCATGCGATGGATCTAATTGGGTGGGCTCAATTTCTGCTCAATCATATCACAGTGGGCGGGGCTTAATGAAAGACACGTTCGGAAGAGCCTCCTTGCGCGTGGTGTTTGGGATCAGATCGGCGACTCGACAAGATGGCGGACGTCGTAGCGGATGGGGGAAAACTCAGCAAAAAGTATGTGAATTGTCTTATATTTCTAATGACATAGATGGCAGTAATAACATGATGGGTTAAATAGAGTTGACATGGGAAATTTTGGTTGATTCTTAGCACTTTATTTAACGAGAAAAATAGGTTATGGTTTCTAAACCGCTTTAACTTTGTGCATGATGTAACGTTGTCTTGCTTACGGGCATCTTCAGCTAAGCTAAATATCTTATAAAGTGGAGTCAGTATGCGAAATAAAGTTTGTATATTCACATATGTGTCATCTAGCTAGGTCTTTTATCAGCTTCCCCCCTGTTGGTTTCGGTTACTCTGTTGAAACATGCTACCATTGAAATGTGCTACCAAGCGGTTCTGCGCATGCGTACATGTATGCGCCTGATCGCGATTCGCTACAAAGCTGTTCTGCGCATGCGTACAAGTATCGATATTCGCTACAAAGCTGTTTGGCGCATGCGTAAAAACAATTTTGCCTTTTACGTCAGGTACTTGTGTATAAAGTAACTGTGAGGTAAAAGTTAGTTGTGTATAAAAATGTCTATAACGTTATCATGATTTTTAATCATGACAGTGTGTTTTAGGGAAAGAAATGCATGTCTGTGAACTGGCCTGGGTTGCACATTTCAAATACACTGAATATTCTAAAAATACACAAATACTCAGTTTTTTAAACACTTTTTTAAATTTATTTTTAAATAAAGTGCAAATACAGTGGTACCTCGAGTTTTTAAGGCGAATGTTCATATTGCAAAACGCATTTTTCCTTAGAAAGTAATGAGTGCATCCAAAAATATTACCAATTCCCAACAATATAATCATATTTTGCACATAAAAACAATCAAGACATTTAGAAAAGATGTGTAAATAAAGTACAATATGAAATAGACAAGCTTCAATAATTAATAATTAATTTATGTTTCCTCTTGAGATCGGCTGCTTCAAAAACTTTAAAAAGTGGCACCGTTTTATTCTTGCTTCATAACATTCTTGGGACGCATGGTGCTACGTCTTCACTAAATCGTGCACAAAAAAACACAACTTAATTTGATTGACTTTCCTCAGACGCGAACAAGTTTTGAACGACTCCTGGTCACTCGTATGCCGAATATGCTTTGTATGCTGAGGTTGAGTTCTTTCAAAAGTTTGATTCTTAAGGCGAAATTTCGCAAGGTGGGGCTTTCGTATACCGAAGTACCATTGTAATCTGAAAAATATGTAAAGATACAAAAATGTGATGTGTGTGTGTCTGGTAAAACCTGTTTGGGGAAACGTGACCTCAGGTCCAGAATTCTGGTTTGGGTTTGGGTGAAGTGCTCATCTGTCCTTTTATAAATACTTTACTCTGTCATCCTATGTATCCTGGTGTGGATGTGACCTCTCAAAAGTTTCTAAAATGTTAATGTATTCCCAGTATTACATACATGTTCTTTATACATGTCTTATTTTTTGATGTATGCATTAAACTCGTTTGACCAATGAAACGCCATGGAGACGCCTCACAAGCCGGACCTTGAGAACCTCTGATCTACATTAAAAAATCCTTATTCGACGCTGGATGTGATGTTTTAAATGATATGCAAATATCGAAATACATAAATACTCTATGACCCGTGTTTGTTTGCCAGACTTCTCTCATGTCTACTAATTAGCAACAAACTATAGTTTCACGTTGGCATCATTATTTTTATCAGCATCCCTGGAGAAATGTCCGGCTCCTGATATTTGTTATTTTTCTTGCTCTGCCTGTGACCGTCTCCTAACTCTGCAGCGCAATTCCAGTTCCTTGTTAGTGTTATGAGATAAGGAGCCAGTTGGATGACTGGTAATTGCTTTCCGTACACAAATCCTTACAGACTCAGACCTCAGGAGTATTTAATAACAGCTAGGAAAAGAAAATACGACTCGATCTGGGTTTGAGCTCCCGGTTTGCTTTCGATTAGTATTCTATAGAGCGATTATATTGATTTAAGGATGATCTTGTGATTTATTATTTGTTGACCGTCGGGTCACGAGCGTTCTAACGAGTGTGAAACCGAAACTTTAACTGAGTTAAGCGTTTATTTGTTGCTGAAATTGTTTGAAGGCTGGGATCAGAGTGCAGAGTCAGCCATGATATAGCACCCCTGGAGAGGATGGGGTTAAGGCTCCTGCTCAAGAAACCAGAGGTGGCAGCCTGGTGGAACAGGGGCTTGATCAGTACCCCATAACCCTTTCATTGCTCCTAACACCTGCTCCGAATCAGCCAGTCATGTTCCAGCATGGACAGGTCAAGACCATTCCAGCTAACATCAGAATGTGGAAAAATGTAATTAGTAATTAAACCCATGTTTGTCTGATGGTACTTAGTTGGTAACCCAGTGTAAATAGCTATCCAATGATGGAAACTTCAAAGTTTTTTTTGTAAGACACACTGGATAAGAACCATATGCCAAATGCTTTAAAGTAATTTCTATTTAATTACATTAAGCCAAATGCCTTAATGTAATTAGTATTTAGCAAATAAAATAAAAATTCTGTGATGGACAGGACAAGCGGAAACACCTTGTTAATAAAAAGGTTCACCGACATGCGCTCCTGTCAACCAAGAAGGAACGATTTCTACGAATACGTTTTATCACACAACGCCTCAGCTAAACTTCTTTTCCTTTTATCTTTCTTTTATTTCCTTTTATCTTTTTGCTGTGGGAAATCAAACCGAACCACTCTACTGTGAAAACGTTTTGGGTGTTTCATAGACGTGCAGGAGCTCATACATTAACGAGTCTGACGTGTGCGTTTTCTTGGTTCAGGACCCGCGCATCATGTTGACGCTGGTCAGAGCAGCCAGGCAGCCCGTGTGCCGGGCCGTCGGGTTACGGGCGCAGAAGTTTGCGCCCCAGGTTCGGCAAACACTCCCTTCGCTTATTGAAGGATGCCGCTGGAGAGGTGACAAAAGGTTGGTGATGTTTGTCTAATGTGTGGGGAGGGGAGGAGAATAATTAATTTTAAAAAAAGAAGGAAAAAAACAAAACCAACCTTTTGTCACTAGGGCTGGGTCATATGACGATGTTTCATTGAAATTGTGGTAAATTGCATCATAGATCATTTCGTTACAATTGCATGCTGTAATTGGAAGAAGCTCAATTCATTAATTTTTTTCAGCCGAAAGTCATATATATATATATATATATATA
>JAQMYG010000007.1:25267554-25282600 GCA_030014215.1 Clariallabes teugelsi
GTTTGTAATAGTGCCTTTTACAAACTTTGTCTATTGTCCTAGTGGGGGGAGCAGTTGGGCACAAGACAAGTTCATTTAAGATGCTAGTATAGTGTCGGTCACATCTAGCTGGTTGAGGTGGCTAAAATTTTATGATATCCATCATTTTTATTATTGGGCAAGTTTACAGTGTTGCTAAACCATTGACAATGTGGGAAAACGACTAAAAGCATGTTTCTTATCTATGAAATCATTTGTACCATTATTTGCTGTTAGTCTGGGTGAATTTGTTTGGATATGAAATGGTTCATTTAATATTTGCATATTGCAGTTTAATTTTCAATTGTGTGTCAAATAAGATGCCGATTGTTTCTCAGTTCTGGTTTTATTTCTGAACTAAGTTTTAGTAGCACAATCCCAACAGACAAGTCACACTAGTTATGAAATCCCAAATAATTTAAAGACAAATAATGTCATAAAAAATCCTATCCTTTGTCGTTGTTCTGAATAGCTGTCACTAAATATACCATGTTCAATACTGTGCAATGTGCATTGCATTAACTGAAAGTGTGCCCACTTGTGGTGGACAAGTTAATAGGTGTGTAAGCTGGGAGAGATTGATCAAGGACATTCTTGATGTGATTAGAGACATTAATGATCAATTATTAATGTCTCTAACTGAAATGGATAGGATTCTAATAGTGTGCAGCCTTGATTATAACAGTAAACAACAAAGTGAGCAAATTTTGTTTATATTTCTCAAGACAAGTGGGGTTTTATTGTCTGTATGTGAGAGGGCATAAAGTGCAAATTTGCAGCAGGGAGAGCCGAGTGCAGAAGAAAATCTTTACAGAACAGTAAATGTACATATCTTGGGCTGTAAGCTTTTCATAGCAGAGATTGACTTTCACCCGTTCCATCTAATTTTACACTGAAAACACTTGGAGAAATCTCTGCACATCCTTGATGGTCTGGTTTTGAACTCTGATGCTTCTTGTGTTCTTTACACTCTTGCATTTCTGTCATTAATCAATTTTTTTTGTAAACCTTTATTGTAGGCGGAGGAGGTCAAGATGGCGACACAGCTCACTGGACCAGTCATGCCCATCAAGAACGTATGTATTCAACAGTCAAAACTGTTTCATGGAAACTCTTAATGTCTTGGAACTTATGTTCTATGCAGTTTATTCGCCTGTGTAACTCGTGTCTCCTGAATTTCTTCTCCAGGTGCAAAAGAAGGAGAAGGCCCGCGTGATCACTGAGGAAGAGAAGAAATTCAATGCTTTCGCCACTCTGCGCATGACTCGCGCCAATGCCCGTCTCTTCGGCATCCGTGCCAAGAGAGCGAAGGAGGCCGCTGAGCAGGACGTAGAGAAGAAGAAATAGACAGTTATTTGTATGCAACAAAATAAAGCCTCTCCACAAATGGTCAAATGTTGTCTTTTAATTATGAACAGCAGTTTTGCATGTGTAGATGGTCTACTGTGTGGATAGTGACACTCCGTTCTCTTATCACACTGCACATGGAAGAGATGTCCAATGTCTAAACCCACTGGTAGGGCAACGGGTGCATGGAAAAGAGATCGATAGAGATATATGCTGACAATTGATACGCTAATACATTAATATAAAACGAGTTTTCTAGTGCTTCATTTAAAAAATATGAATAACAGATTAAATATCTACAAAACGCTTAAAGGAATGCAGAACTAAAAATTTTGTAGTTTATATTTTAAAGTTTCAGGACAAACTTTAAGCTTTTGGGCCTCACTGTATATAAAAGTCTGGGTAAATAGGCAAACAAATTATTGAAAATGACTGAAATATTGAAATTGGACCTTAAGTTGGTGGTCTGGTAGCAACTTCTGTAAACGCTGAAACTGTAATGCAGAGATTATTTCTTCCTTCGGTGCAGTGATTTATTCTGGACTGATTCTTGCAGACAAATAACTTCAAATCAACCCAAAATAAAAAGTTAGCTGTTTGGGTCTGGTGCTGTTCCATCTTCGTTAGTTTTAAAGCCATCTTGGAACTTAATTTTTAAACTTTTACTTTCTATTTAAGTTGAATGCTTATGGATGCAGGCGGTAAGGCCACCATGTGTAGTCATGTTGCGTAGCCATAGACAAGACTACAGCAAAATCAAGTGGTCTTATGATAGCTGATGGTTATGTTTTCTTGGTAAATTAAAAAAAAAAATTCCAGGAGGGTGTAATAAGGCAGTTGTTTTAAATAAAGTTTATTAAATTACCTTTAGGATGTTTTTATGCTGCTCTAAATAAAGAACCACTGTCTGACTGAGAATAGTTGTGTGCTATGTGAAAGACCAACATTTTAGAAAGTTTGTCTGCATTTGTCCTGGAGAGGCTCCTGTCCAGTTTAATAAAACCTAGGATGTGCTTCTTCATAAATAACTCTAGATGGCAGCGTAAGCACAGTGTTCCACTTTGGGTGTATCCTAATTTTCATGACCTTACGTTGATTATTGGGTGTAAAAGACATTTAAGATGCACTTATGGTTTATATGGGAGTATATTGCAATTTAAATCTGATGGAAATAAAATGTTTTCGGCAGGTACTAGTTCCAGATCTCTAGGGGGGAAAAATCTACACATTCCAGTCTACATGGTTTATTGTGTATGCTGATCAGATTTGCCAAAACTGTGTGTGAGCTTGAACATCCTGTTACACATGCATTCCCCTTTGCTGTTATAATAAACTCCATTCTTCTAGGATTGTTTTTCACTAGATGTTGCTTACAAGAGCATTATTGTGCTGATCTTGGATTACTGAGGAGGCTCAGCATACAAACATTTCAAGCAGTTATGTGCTTACACACTGATGGCACCAATTTTGGTAAGGATCACATACTTCTGGCTATTTAATCTGATCGCGTTGAAACCATACTAGGTATGTGTTGCTGGATAACAGATGCTTTCTTTGTTCCAGTATTTTGTTATTCGAAGCTTGGCAAAGTTTAATCACTTAATTTCACTTTCAGTAACCATTTTATTCTAGTGAAGGTTGTGGAGATCCAGAGTCTATCCTTGGAACGCTGTGTGTGTTTTCTTTGCCAATCCACCTACTAGCATGTTTTTTTTTCTTGAAAGGTAGGAGGAAACCCACAAGAACACAGAAAGATCATGTTAAACTCCACACAGAAAGTAATGATATCAGGATCAAACACAAAGCAGCTTTACAGAAACCCGGATCTTCTGTAGGTTCTTAATGAAAAAGCTAGCAGTGAAGGGAATTTGACTGGAAAATGAACGAAAGCTTAAAAGAAACCAGACCCCAAAGGAAACTCATCTTCTCCTAAGTGAAATTTTAATGATTGAATTCACCACTTGTACACAGAATAGGCAAACAGGAATGAATGTGCATAAAATATGCAAGATGAAGAGTATGAGCTAAAGACGAGGTGCTCCAGAGGCTCGCGCTCGCTGTAAGTCGAGAGGTTAATGGGCCACTTACACTGACATCTCATTCATATTCTGGTGCCTGGGCTTGTCTGTAAGTGATGTATGATGGCCACTAGCTTTGAGACGCTCGTACTGTTCTCATTAAATGTCACTGTTGAGACGGAACATGGAACGAATTGAAATGATCTCGAGATTTTTAGGCATAATGGTTCGCTGGAATTCAGCACAAGTGTCTACTACTAAGAATTTCCCAGACTTTCCTCATTGCAGAGCTTCACGTGTTATATCATTGATGGTTTGAGGCAGTCTTCCTCTTTAGTGAGTACACGCTTATCTAGACTAAGGGGTGGATTATAGCCTGTGCTGTATAGAAAGGCAAGATAATTACACAATATCTAAAAAAAAAAAAAAAGGAAATAAATTGCTCATGCTAATGTTTTTTTTTTTTTTTTTCAAATATTATAATGGAATATTGAACTTTTTGCCTAGTGTTCAAGTAATTATGCTGTAAATCGTGCCTGATTAGTTCTCCACATGTGCTTTCTGTTTGGTCCTGCTATAAACTAACAACACAATGGGTTGTGTGTGTGTGTGTGTGTGCGTGCTTACATCCCATTTTCTGGTCTATACTAGAAAAAACCCACAAAAATATTTTATCGTAAGTAAAGGATTAGAAAGGACATTTCCCACACACACACACACACACCGATCACCCATAACATTAAAATAACTTGGTGAAGAACATTAATTATCTCCTTATATTGGCATAGATATATTATGCAGCAAGTCATCAAAAATTACAGAATAGGGCAATAGAGCAAGTACAGAATAAGGATCTGAGGAATTTTGACGAGGGCCAGTGTGTCTCCAAAACATCAGGTTTTGTGGGTCTTTCCCATTGTATACAAAAAGTACTTCAAGGAAGGACAACCAATGAACCAGTGATGTCAATCAGGCTCACTGATGCACATGGAGGAGTGGAGGCTGGCCCGTCTGGTCCGATCCTACTGTAGCTCAAATTGCTGAAAAAGTGAATGCTGGCTCTGATAGAAAGGAGTCCGAACACACAATGCATTGCAGTAGTTGTGACCGGTCAGGGTGCCCCCTGTCTCCAATAGAAAGGGGCATGTGATCATCAGAACCGGATCACAGAGCATGAAAGAAGGTGAACAGGTCTGATGAATTACTCTGACGCTTACCACCTACCTAATCGCTGTTGCAGAACAAGTACACCTCTTCATGGCAATATCAGCTTTATATATACCGTATGGTGTGATGAGGCCGTTACTGTTTCCTCCCAAAAGATGATTATTTTTACACAACAGGACTTCCTGAAGTGTTTATTCCTCTTATATACAGTATAGTAACAACAATTGGGCGCCTATTACATTTATTGTCTTTATTAAAGAATGTGAATGGTAAAGAATTGAAAACATATAATAGATTATATGTTTCATATAATTCATATAATCATCTGTTTAGAGATTGATCTGTAAAATCATATTGTAGCAGTAAATAACAACCAGTCGCCTAATAAATTAACATTAACACTTAAGTAGTGTTTTATAATAGTAGTAATATCAACACGGTAGTGTTATGAAATAAAAATTGATTGAAATAGCTCACATTTTTTACATCCTCTATAACAGATTACACACTACCTACTCATAGAGCTTACATAACTATCAAACCTACAACACCAAGAGCACAGAGATGACACTAAAGTGGCCTTCTGAAAATGTTAAATGGTAAAGTGAGCATCACACACTCCACACACACACACACACACACACACACACACACACACACACACACACACACACTCATAGTTTTGATTTTCATTTTCTGATGTTTTAGGACACACACACCCTCCTCCAAAGAATACACTTGTACCCAAGGGTCTTTAGACCTGGGTGCTCTGTCTGTCTGTCTGTCTGTCTGTCTGTCAGATCTGCATGCTGTCCTGGAGCTCAGGTGTAAGTTGCTGCTCCTCTGCATCATGCAATCCCTACACGGACTCAGGAGTCTCCAATAGGCTGTGAGACGTGATAACAGCAGGGCTTCTGTATCATTAGTCTGGTTTGTGTGCCGTATTGGGCAAACACATGGGCGCTGCTGGCATTCTTGCACACTCCGTGCTCCTTAAATAGCAGCCTGACTGAGAAATGAACAGCGCAGCAAAGCGAGTAATTAGACTCATCACTTTCTCAGCCTGTAAAAAAATGTATATATAAATAAAAAGATAAATAAAAACCTTTACCATGGCTGTCCTTAGGAGATTGTTCGGGACCAAAAATGAACTGTTGTCTAGCTTGTTATGTGAATGAGTAAAGTGGACAGACACCCTGAAACATACTATAACAGGGTGTGCGGTAGGGTACTTCACGCACACATCCAGTGACAGGAGTGGTACTTATATAAGCTTTGAATGGCTCTGTGGGAAGGTAGTGTGTTCAATCTGTTTTAGAGGCTACAAGGAACAAAAGCATGCTGTTTGGCTCTACTTGTGCTTCATGTGTGCTAGGAGCACTGAAGTGTGTTCGAGTGTTTATGATTCCCATTACGTATTTATATACCAAAATATCCGTTCAAATCTTTTTTCCTCTTGTTTCTGACCGAATCATAAAATCATAATGCTACACTTCATCTGCAGCTGAATCCACTTCAAAGTAAATCAGACAATAAATTAAAGCATTATTATAGTATGTTAAACGTATTTTGTCGTTTTAAACCTGGTATGTTTGTCGGGAAATATTTGCAGTATTGGAAATTTATACCATATTAATGGTGCCTATGGTAACTATTTAAGCCATAAGACATGAATCAACAGCTGGGTGGTGTAATAAGACAGTGTGGAGTAATTGTTCCCGCCCTGAATTCCCACACCATTATCCTTTTTATAACATGCCTCACAGTCTTTTAATAGTATACTTATAAAAGAATGTCAGAATATCTTGCTATTATACATTTAATCTTGTGGAAAGTATGTAAAATAAGTTAATTGATTAGTTAGATCTCATATACATTATAGCGAATATATACGTAGTTGATTAAAACTAGCCACTAAGTATTTACATGTAGCAGCATGTATTCAGCCACTAAGTATTTACATGAACATTTGAGGTTTTACAAACCTGTTTAACAATTTCCTTTAAGATTAGTGTGTCTTATCTATTCTGCATGCAAGTGTGCTGTTGCTGTAAATGATACATAATAAATGCTGTAAATATTAACTTATAACTATTATTGACAGCAGTTTACTGTAAATTTACACGGTAGTTTTCTTCAAAAAGGATTTTGATCGCTGGCATTAGCGGGATAAATAAAGCCTGATATTAAAGCTAACCCCTTGTTTCTTCACAAATGACCTGGCGGTCCTCTGTTCCCTTTCATAAGCTATTGCTCAGACCTCAACATCAAGAAAGAGCATTTAAAAAAAGTGATGTGTGTGAGTGAATATCTCTCACACAAAGTGCATTATGTTATCTTATCTCATCACTGCTTGCCATGAACATTACCATCCTTGTTATCCTCCTCCTCAGCCTCTTTATCTCTTTAACTTTTATTCCACAGCATTTTCATCCTCTTTATTCTCTCCCTCATCCTTCCTCTTCCTTCTCTCTCACTGCCTTCATCATACTCATAATCTGCTCACACCCTATCATCCTTTCGTTTCCCTTCTCATCATCATCATCATAATCAACATGCACTATCCAACTCTTCCTCCTTCTCCTGTGTTCTCCCACTGTTCCTGTTGCTCATCTTCACCATTCTTTATCTCACTAATAACCATTCTTGTCTTCTACATGTATGTGCCTACCCCCTATTTCCCACCACAACTTCATCATGCCCTGTCACAGTCTTCCTCTTCCTCCTCATCTTTCCATGATCTCTTAAGCTTCTTTATCCTCAACCACTATATCCTTCTCTTCCTGACCGTCTTACCCTTTTCCCGTCTCCTTCTCCTCCTCTTTTCCATTCTCTTTATGTGCTCTTCAGCCCTTTCTCTACATCTTCATACCATTTACTACACTCTACCTATTTATTCCTGATCATTTAGGCTCTGCAGTTTCTTTTTTTTCTCTTCTTCATCATCCTTCATTCTTCTTATCTTTACTATGCACTTATGTCCTCACAGATCTTTAACTGTTCTTCGTCCTCATCCTCATTACTTGATCCACCATTGCCACCATCATCATTTTCACCTAATCTCTAATCTTCATCTCATCTTCTTTTCCCTTCACCACCTTCTCCTGTACTTCTCACATGCCTCTAACCTGTCTTTCTCCTCCTCATCCTCACCCCACTTTTCCATCCTTCTCCCTCTTGCTCTTTTTTATGGCCCTAGCTTACCATTCATCATCATCTGTACATGACCTTTTACTTTTCATCGTCGTCATCCTCACCATAGTTTTCCACTCTTCCTCTCATTGTGCTCTTTGCCCATCATCATTATCATCAACCAGCTTTTCACCATACCTTTTCACATACACTTTTTTGTCCTTCTCATCCTCGCATCTACTTTACCCCATCTTTCCTTTATTGTGCTCTTTTATCATCATCATCATCATCATCATCATCATCACCTTTTCAAATAATTTTTTACCATTTCTAAATCCTCCTCAACTTCACCACCATCATCCGTTTCAAATAATTGTTACCATTTCCTCACCCTACTTTACCCGTCTTCTTCCTCTAATTGCGCTCTTTTCCCATCATTAACATAATCATCAACCAGCTTTTCACATAACCTTTTCACATAATACTTTTTGTCCTCCTCATCCTCACACCCACTTTACCACCCATCTTTCTTTTATTGTTCACTTTTATTCATCATCATAATTATCATCATCATCATCATTTCCCTTTTCGCATGATTTTTACCATTTCTTAATCCTCCTCATCCTCTTTACCACCTTCTTCCCTTATTGTGTTCCTTTTCCATCATCATCATCATCATCATCATCCTTTTCATCACATAACCTCTAACCCCTCCTTCTTCTCCTCGTCCTGACCCCACTTCTCCTGTGCCCTCCTCCTCCTCCTCCTCCACATCATCATCCTTTTCACTTGACCTCTACCCCTTTTCTTCTCCTCACCCGACTTTCCCATCCTTCCTCTTCCTGTTCATCCTTCCTCATCACCATTCGCAATATTCACACATCATCATCATCTCCTCCTCCTCCTCCCTCACTCTCTCCAACTGCGCGCTGAGTTTCGGAGATTCTCAGCAGGTCAGGAGGGAAACGCGTTTCAGGCAGAAGCACAAGGTGAGAGTCTCTAACCCTTTTATTAACCCTCGTTTTTCGTATTTATTGCTTGTGACTGCTTATGATAGATGATGCAAAAAAAAAAAAGATTTTTTTTAAAAATCGGCTTATAATAAAGACGCGGCGAGCGCGCGCTTGAGCATTTACACAGTTTTATTAGAATTTCGTGTTTCCTTATAGGTTATGACGTTGAACGGGGAGCATTTAAAACGTTCGTTTGATCATCAAAAGAAAAATAACAAATTCGAACCCGGGATGAAAGTCGAACAGGCACGTGCCGTTCCCGGTTCATTTCCAACACGCTGCTGGGTTTGTTACTGGGTTGTGCACGAACTAACCGTGCTGCATGGTGTGTGTGAGTGTGTGTGTGTGTGTGTAGCGTGTGTGTGGTGTGTAATGTGATGGATTTGGGAGTGGTTGTGATGCTGGAAAGCGCTTAAACGAGCGGCACAAGCCTTTCGCGCGCGCGTTTCCGGAGCACCATAAGCTCCTGTGATGCTGAACTCCTCCTTCACAGAGTCCATCAGAGTCCATTAGAGTCCATCAGAGTCCATCAGAGTGCAGGGATACCTGCTGTATAGGTGTGAACTGTATCGTGCATGCTTTATGGATTTACTTGCTCTTTGCTTTGCAAAACAAAAAAACTTGCAGTTTCCCTGGCGCGCGACTTTTAGCCTCAGTATAAATAAACACTCCTGCGCAGTTTCTGTCTTATATTTACAGAATCTGTCATTTCCTCTTTGTGCAAAACTAAAGACACCGAAACACGAGTGCAGAACTGTACACACACACACACTGATGTAAAGCCAAGGCTGAAACTTGCTCTGTTTCTGATCTCTGCACCTGCATCATCCACAAGCATGCACTAGGCATATTTATACATTTCATTCATGTGAAACACTAGTGTGTGTGTGTGTGTGTGTGTGTGTGAGAGAGAGAGAGAGAGAGAGAGAGAAAGTGATCTCCTATTTGATTGTATATACATTTATTTATTATTACTCTTTCTGTACTTTTCTTTTTTACTATCTACTCATGTTATTTTCTTATGCTTTATTTCTAAGCTTTGGCAAGACAAATGTAAATATTTGTCATGCCAATAAATCACCTATGAATCTTTGAATCATGAGAGTATATGTGTGTGTGTGTGTGTGTGTGTGTTAAAGACCAGAGAGAGAGAGAGAGAGAGAGAGAGAGTGTGTGTGAGAGAGAGAGAGAGAGAGAGAGAGAGTGTGTGTGTGTGAGAGAGAGAGAGACAGGGAGAGACTGAGATGAACAGTATTTTAGTAATTAGTATGTGTGTGTAGGAGAGACAACCATAAAACTATGTAGTGTGTGTGTAGGAGATATTGTGTGTGTGTGTGAGAGAGAGAGAGACTGAGAGACAGATAGAGCATCTGTAGTATATATCTGAGAGATGTATAGGTAGATAAATAGATTTTTTAAAAATAGTTTTCACGAGTGTCACTTTATCTTTGACTGCAAAGCTGAACGCGTGTGCTCTTTATATATACTGTAAGACTGTAATACTCTTTTTTTTTCTTCTTTTTTTGGTCTATCTATTCCTGTTATTTTCTTCTGACTCATTTCTGAGCTTTGGCAATACAAATGTCCATATTTGTCACGCCAATAAAGCCTTTTTGAATCTTGAATGTAGGAGACAGAGATTGAGATTGTGTATGTTGAAGAGAGAGAGAGAGAGAGAGAGAGAGAGACTGAGGGACAGATAGAATGTCTGTAGTGTATATATCTGAGAGAGATAGATGTCGTTTTTTTGTTAACATTTATGAAAATAAAGCCATTCTGAACTGAGAAAGAGAGAGACCATGCATGTGTGCATGTGTGTAAGACGTGTGAGAAAGCAAAAGAGAGATAGTATGTGTGTGACGGAGAGAGGGATAGAGAGAGATAATGTAAGAGAAATAGATTGAGATCGTGCATGTTGGAGTAACAGAGATGGAAAGTGTTTAGTATGTGTGTGTATATATATATGTGTAAGAGAGACTATGCAGTATGTGTGTACAAGTGAACAGAAGACATAAGAATTGTGTGTGTGCTAGAGAGGAAGAGAGAGAGAGAGAGAGCACATATATAGTAGCTATACAGTGTGAAAAAACAAGGCTATGGAGTGAAGATAGACAGAGAAACTGTGTGTGTGTGTGTGCGTGTGTGTGTGTGTGAGAGAGAGAGAGAGAGAGAGAGAGAGAATGTACTATGCATGTGTGTAAGATAAAAAGCAAAAGAGTGACAGTAGGTGTGTGACAGAGAGAGAGAGAGTGTAAGAGAAAGGGATTGAGATTGGATGCATTGGAGAAAGAGACAGAGATGAAAAGTATATAGTATGTGTGTGTATATGTGTGTGTGAGAGCGAACAGGAGACATAGTAATTGTGTGTGTGTGACAGCGAAAAGGACAGAGAGACAGAAGCAATATCTACTTGTCAAGTCAAGTGGCTTTTTACTGACATTTAAACCATACGTGTCTCATACGCTAAAAAGTAAACAGTGAAAAGAAACCTTATTTCCCAGAGGAACAACGGAGCTACACAAGACCACAGAGAACTAAATTAGACACGGGACTACATAAAGCACACGTGTGCGAACAGGGCAGGACGGTACAGTTACTACGAACTACTGTTTGTGACATGGCCTGGTTGTGTGAGCATGAATGCATCTGTATCTTTTGCCAGATGGCAGGAGGGTGAAGAGTTTGAGTGAGGTTTGTCTGTCTGTGTGTGTGTGTGTGTGTGTGTGTGGCTTTCCACAACGGTGGGGATTTTGCGGACGCAGGATGTGGTGTAAATGTCTGTGAATGAGGGTTGAGAGATCCTGATGATCTTCTCAGCTGTCCCAACTATCTGTTCCCAGTCAGTGTAATTTCTAATCCAGGAGTTCCAGCTGCTCAGGAAGATCCCTAGGGTCCTGTTGTAGAACGTAGTACCGATGGTGTTGGCAGATGTGTTTTTCTCAGCCTGTGACACAAAATAGAGATGCTGCTGAGCTTTGTGAACAGCATTCAGCAAGGTGCCTCCTAAAAAGCACTTCATGTTGGTGTGTGTGAGTGTGATAGGATGGTAGTTGTTGAAGAAGGACGGACACTACTGATTGGGGACGCGGGTGAGGTTCCTTAAGCACCTCGGATTGGCAGCACTGGTTAGGAAGATGTTGAAGATGTCAGTGAGATACATGATTCAATATAGATTTTTCCATGGCAAGGTGGAGTGGTCTTCCTTGACCCCCAATAATTGTATTTCTCAAGCCAAGCCAAGAAGTTGTTCAGAACATCTAGGAAGGAGGCATCATTGTCACAGGCAGATGTCGTTATCTTCTAGTTGGTGATGGCCTGGATGCCCCGCCACATGCTACGTGTTTCCCTGATGTCCTGGAAGTGGGTGTTGATTCTCTGGACGTGTGTGCACTTTCGTTCTCTGATGGCCCCTGGACAGTTTTGCTGTACTTATGGACACCTTTTCTATTGCCACTGAAGCATCAGGTCCTCAGCAAAGCACGCGCCTCTTGTTATGCTGTTCATGGAGACAGGACTTGCATTGATGCACTTGCTGATATAGCAAGTTTGTGAAGTCACCATCAGTTGCAGCTTCCCTGAACATGTCCCCGGCAGTGTGCTGAAGTGCAGAGATGGCTCCTGGGGTAGCACCGGAAGCAGAACGGGAAGGAGACAAAGCAGTCTCTAGACTCACTCCGAGGAGGATGGAGCGGAGAATGCACAGGAGTGGCAGCCTATAGGGATTTTTTTTTTCAAACTTGCAAGGACTAATGCTTGCATTCTGCGCTTCTGCTTCCTTGCACACCACTTATGGGGTCCCCTCCCCCAGCAACTGGTCCTCGCAGCAAGCCGAGATGACAGATTCACTGTGCAAGCTGTTTGTTTGATTATTCCTATCTTCTAGAAATGTCTGGAGGTGGTAGTAGACCAAAAAAAAAAAAAAACCCAGATGTTCATGTGACATAAGATTAAGAAAATAAGTTAGGGAAAGACACAAATTCTCACCATATTGATCTGGATTGGCTGTTACCACCATGCCATCTTGGATCAATGGTGTGTGTGTGTTAGAGTGGTGCAGTTTAATCAATTATGCAGTTTGATCGATTGTTTTTGGTCGATTCAGAACCGGTTTTCACTTTTACGTTTATTTAACTGTTAAATGGTCAAAAAGTGTCAGACTGCCAAAAAATAAAACACAGCTCTTGCAAGAAAAAAACAAACCACAAATACTCGCAAATCCACAAATCTTTGTGAAATCTTTCACAAATACTCGCATTTTGTAAGAGTATCACTTCTTCTATCGAGTTTGTGACTGGTTGATGCCATACCGCCAGCTGTTAGTCTGTGAGTGTGGAGCAGAAGATGAACAGGAAGAAAGGATGTATAAGCACAATAAACATTAGTGCTGTTGAATCAAATTTGAAACTTACAATGCCAAAAATCAGATCAAACCAAGAGTCTACATGTGTGTGTGTGTGTGTGTGTGAGAGAGGCAGACAGAAACAAAAAGAGAAAGTTCATAGTGTGTGAACTTTAGAGAAAGTGACAGAGACTGTGTGTGTGTGTGTGTGTGTGTGTGTGTGTGTGAGAAAAACAGACCTTGTAATAGACATGGTATGTGTGAGTATGTGAGAGAGAGGACATAATATCAAGAGAGAGAGAGACAGATGTGTGTGTTAGACAAAAGATGAAAGTGTATGTGTGTGTGGCTGAGGCAAATTGGCCCCACTCCGGAGTACCTTAAGGCTTCATGCTGGTCTTCACTCTGGTCTCTCGCACATAAACTTCACAAAGAATCTTTTTCAGTTTTCATGATTTCCTTGTTTCTGTCATTATGTCAGAATAAACTATGCAGAAACAGTGTTCGTTATACATTTGCATTTTCACGTCACAGAATCATTGCTTTGCATCACTGATGAGTTGTGCATGAAGCATTGGCCATGACAGGCTGCTGTTTTGTTTTTTTAAGGTGAGCGTTGCATTTGCATGATTGAGGGTCGAAGGTTCCACAAGAAACCTTTGGGTTCACATTGAAATCACGGTTCTGATGAGCCATTAAAGAATGACTGTAGTGTGTGCTAAAATCCTGATTCTTATTTATATCCATGCGACATTAAACATTCAAATTGAGATGTTTTGAAGGATGATCAGACATCTTTTCTTTCTGTTTAGGGTTCCACTGTGGACTAGACACCAATCTCATCCTCATGCACCTCCAGAACCGCTCATGTGACAGCTCCGTGTAACCCATCTCAACCACAGAGATAACCTGCGACAGAGATGACCGCTTGTCCTGCTTTCTTAACCAGTGGATGCCGTTAAATAATCTCAATAGCTGTTCGTTTGCAAATTCCGAATTTCCTTTTTATTTTTCCTTTCACTTCTGCGCACTTCAACACTGAGTCAGAATGAGTGAATCGCAGGAGGCGAGTTCTCCCGTGGCCGGGATCGGCGGCCCAGCAGCCTGCGTCACTAAAGTGGAGCTGCGCGTGTCCTGCAAATCCCTGCTGGACCGCGACACGCTGAAAAAGTCTGACCCCTGCGTCATCCTGTTGGTGCAGAGTCAAGGCCAGTGGACGGAGGTGAGTGTGAGCTGAGAGTGCATTCAGACATCCCCAGGATGTTATTTAACAACATTCTGACCGGGCACAAAAATATTTCCTAAAATCTTATACCAAGCTTGTTGAAATGTTCCCAGAAGGTTATCCAAAATGTTCCAGGAACTCCCAGAAAACTGGACAGTTTAACATTCTGAAAACAAAAAAAGCATAATATCTTAAGAATGTTTGATGCTAACCTCAAACTGTTAGCTGGGTCGCGTCTTACTTACAGTATGCTGTGCAATATATTTAAACTCAATTAGTACTATTAGAACTCTTAATTCTTAATTAAGTACTATTTTACATTAGTATTATACATTAGCATTATTACACAAGTATCATATTTATTGAAAATTTGATTATTTTTTTCCAGGAATATAACATTTCACTCCCTTTTTTTTAGTAGAACATAAGACTACTAAACACATTGGTGTCACATACCTTTTAAATGTTCTGGAAATGTCTTTGTTTAGCTCTATCCTTAACTTCAACTCATAAAGCCCCTATGTCAGGGTTACTACGGTTACTTACTACTTCGGTTCGGAAGGTCCCAGGTTTAAATTCCACGACCACCAAGTTGTCCCTGTTGGGCCCTTGAGCAAGGCCTTTAATCCTCAACTTCTCAAATGTAAATGTTTGTGACATGTAATGAACACTGTTGTGCAGTCAATCTGTGAATTTGTTTTTTTTTGGGGGGATTTTTTCCCGATTTTCTCCCTAATTTAGTCGTGTCCAATTCCTCCCCGTCACTAGGGGGCTCCCACATTAAGGC
>JAQMYG010000007.1:25288170-25299751 GCA_030014215.1 Clariallabes teugelsi
ATGGGATAAAGCAAGTCCCACTGTCCCCTACAAAGGACATGGAGTAAAATGTGTATTTTGAAAGGCTTAAAATTAACGTGCCCTTATAAAATTGTAATATAATGTAGTTAAAATCTTCACAAATAAAAAACAATATCATAAGAAAAAATTACTACATGCTGTATTTACGAATTTGATCACTTTAAACCTCATACTGCCATAGAATGTGCTTGCTGGAATCGCCGCCAATTTAGAAAGACAGAACATGTGATCTGTTGGCCACACCCTCACCTGTGTGAGATCAATAGAAAGCCTAGTATGTACTCTTTCCAGTACATTAGAAAACAAACACACTGCATGCATGGTGTTTGAAATAAAGACCACAGTATCATGTCCCCCACAGAGGACAAAAATGAATTGCTGGGTCTCAGGAGGATATAGGATACTCACTCATCACTCCCTCATCATCTATACCACTTAATCCAGTATTCAGGGTGGCGGGGACCTGGAGCCTATCCCAGGAGACTTAGGGCATGAGGTGGGGTACACCCTGGACAGGGTGCCAATCCATCGCAGGGCACACACACACATACACTCACTCACACACTCATTCACAGACTACAGGCAAATTTGGGAATGCCAGTTAGCCTAACCTGCATATCTTTGGACTGTGGGAGGAAACCGGAGTACCCGGGGGAAACCCACCAAGCATGGGGAGAACATGCAAACTCCATGCACACAGAGACGGGAATCGAGCCTGGCCGGGAATCGAACCCGAACCCTGGAGGTGCAAGGCGACAGTGCTAACCACTAAAATGATAAAATGTTAAAATTCTATAGCTGTGGAGTGTACACAGACACCTATTGATATTCATTCCTGTTTATACATTTTCATACGAGAGGAAATGTGTAGCGTCTGAGAAACTAGACATAACATCAGATACTGCAGTGGCTGGATTTTAGCAAAAAATCTGCACTGAGACTTCAATTTTCCAAAACCGGAAATGATGTGGAAATAGTTTTCATTTATGTTTTATTTTTAATCTTGCCAAGACTCCGTTACTGCACATATCACATTAACATAATAACCTTATAACCTCCAACTTCTGATTGGAGTTCACATGGAGATCGCTCAGGGCGGCTGCTGATGGCTCCATATGGTCTGCTTATAGATACATGGGACTGCTGATGACAGTTCGGCTTATGATAGTGAAACAGTTTCACTATGATGGCTTACAGTTACTCTCATAGTTTTATGATTGAAATTATCATGAACAGTTTCGTCTCCATCAGTGAACAGCTGGTTACCTCAAAAAAAGTCTAATTCATATTAGCGAAAATGGGTTTCTAGTTAAACAATTGCACTTTTGACCTACAGTTATGCCAGACATGGTAGAGCAGATTGACTGCTGGGGAATAAAAAAAGTAAGAAAGAAAACAATTAAGCGAAAGTTGTGAGTTGGTGAGATTCTACCCAAAGTTGATAAAATACTCCTGCAAATCTGCCAAAGTCACAAACTCTGCCATCCACTTATTCCTAACTAAGGAATAATTAGGAAAATATAGCACTGTTGCCTTGCACCTCCAGGTTCTGGGTTTAATCCCCACCCCCTTGAGTCTGTGTGCATGGAGTTTGGTGCCCAGTTGGTGCATGTTCTCTCTGTGCTTGGTGGGTTTCCTCTGGGTACTCCGGTTTCTTTCTACAGTCCAAGGACATGCAGATTAGGCTAATTGGCGTTCCCAAATTACTCGTAGTGTATAAACGAGTGAATGATACACATGTGAGTGTGTGTATGTGTGTACCCTGTGATGGATTGGGACCCCTGATAGGCTCAAGGTCCCCACGACCCTGTATACAGGATAAAGCGATATAGTGATGAGTGAGCGAGAGAGTTTGGGAAAATGTTCATTTTTAACTAAAGGCCATGATGTAAAAAAGTAAAAAGTTATTAAGCATGTGCGGATGATGCACGTGATATATTGGAACATTTGTACGTCGTGCCTGATTTAACTTAAATACGCTTCTGCACAGAAACACAAGCTGCTGTATATACTGTACATCGAACTTTAAAGAAGCTTAAATTCCAGTGTACATCCATGTAGGCGTCTTAAGTGTCACATCACTACCTCGCTCAGTGTGACGGGTCGTTCCTTGTGTAAATCCAAGGCCATAATTATGCCGTCAGTTGTTGCGCCTGCTAAGCTCCTGGTCTATGTGTTAAACTATGAGCCATCGTGTTTTCTTTCGAACGCATGATTCACTGCAGTGTGAGTCAGTCTCAGTACACACTGCTGTGACATTGACAGTGTCAGATAACAATACATTAAATCAGACCTCCTCGCTGTGGTAAAGTCAGACTGAATGAGGCAATTATTAAGAGATTGTATAGAGATTTTATTACACGGTGGCTGATGAATAGCTCAGAATGATAAAAACGGATAAAATGGTCGGACTAGAAATAAATGAAAGGACGTGCTTTTGTCTCAGATTTCATTCTAATGCATAAGGAACTCCATTCATTTAGGAGCCAGGCTTTTAATTATTACGTGAACACATGATTCCATCAAGACACATGAAACCAGGCAAGCACCGGGCAGCATACTTAAATTCCTCCGCATACAGTACATAAGCTCATGGATGCCTCGTTTGTCTCGAGACTCTGTGGTGTACTTGCACTCTTATCTTATGTACGAGGGGTGTTCAAGTCAAACCTGGACTTTTGTGTGCAGAATAACAGAAAGCAGTAATGACAGTAAAAACTCCCAGGATTTCCCTGTATAACCCCCTGCTACACCTATCCCAGTGTTTCACTAGTGCTTGGATACCATCAAGGTAGAAAGTTTCTCCTCAATATGCTGGAACCGTGATCAGACTATGCCTGTTCACATCTGAAACACTGGCCTCCCAGGAACTCCTTTGATGGCTCAAACATGTGGAAATGACTTGGAGCAGGTCAGGATTGTACAGGGAATGTGGCAATAACTCCCAACCGAGTTGCAACAGACAGATGCATCTCTCCCGCAAGTTGCCGATAACTTATCCGCTGGTTTTCAAGGATCAGCTTGGCTGGGCTCATCATTCACACAGATTTCTTTAAAAATTTTTGCACCGTTTAAGAGTCTTATCACCACACTGTGCTTGAAGTGTGGCTTGACTTGACCACCCTTCGTAGTAAGGGTCAGGGTCGCCGTCAGTATTAAACTTCATCTCTGAGGTGTTCAGTCGGTTGAGGCTCGCGATCTGTGCAGAACCACTCAGGTTCTTCCGCTCCAGCTTTAGCAAAGCATGTACATTTTTGCATACTCATGCAGGAACAGCTTTGAGCTCCTTAATTCCTTTGAAGAGAAATGATTAAGTTACAGCATAGAAAGACATTTGTACTCATGACTTTTGTGGCAAATGTTAGTGGAAGAACAGATGGTTCAGCTGTCCACAAACTTTTGGCCGAATACTGTATAATAAGCAGGTTTTGGATCCGAGTCGAGCGAGTCAGGTGATCTTTATTCATTTAATCTGGCCTCGAGTGCTTGCAGCGATGCTGAGAGTGCAGCTCAGTGCTCTTGCCTGTGGGTGAGTTCAGGCGCTGGGATTTAGGATGTACACAGAGAGGATATAAGCCATTAGTCTTTCTACTCCGAGCTTTTCCAGTCCCTCTCAACAGGGAAGTGCCATTGTCATGCAAATCGATAGTGGCTGCTTAAACCGAGTGGGAGCGAAACCCACTCACATCTCATTTTCTGTGACCAACTCACAACTCCCTCTCTATATATTCCCTCCTTATGTTCTCTAACGCTCTTTTATCACTGTCTTTTTGTTCTCTCAGCCACGACATGCTTTTGTCCTACCACAGCCATTTAACTGGGCACCTGCAGCGTCCTGCATGGTTTACATATGCTGTGGCCTATTTCATAGCAATTACTGTTTTAAATTCATCTATTTTACACAACTCTCGGGAAGACGCTGGATTATTGCACTTGACAGATCAAATAATTCCTGATAGTAAATATTCAGCAAAACCAGCAAGTCATATGCAGGAACGTGGCTTTAAGAGTTTAAGAGCAGTAAGATCAAGTTATCTGATCAGTATAGCTTCATGTTTGCAAAAATTTTAATCCTAAATTCACAGTACGAAGTAATTTCAGGAAGCAACAAGTGACAAGCAATATTCGGATTGAGATTTTATCAGTTTTCTGCAAATAATTGGTGCAAATGCCCCCCGACTAATTCTATGGTGTGTGTGGTTCAACACTTCTTTGGTTCCCTTCTCACAGTTCCTACCTACAGTACAATTATTTCTTATTTACCTTGGAAGTAATTGAAAAACCCCCAAAGTGCCAATTATGAGTTTATGATAAATAGAAAGCATGTCTGAAAATTACCTAGATTTTAATGGAAAAATTTTAACATGGTGAAATAAATGTTCAAATGAAAATTGAAACTTAGATTTAGAGGTGTTAAATATTTTGTGCACAGAATAAAAGACTAAAAGAATAAAATACTACATGCAATTGACTGATTAATTAATGTCAACATCATTATGTTTTTTAAGTTTTTGAAATGCAAAGTGATTACTACATAACTATACATTTGTTTGCTTAATACTTATCTGTGTTATAGTAAAAAAAAATTTAGACTGTTACTCTACAGTTGGTTAACACAGCAGTGTGTATATACAGGTGAAACTCAAAAAAAAAAAAGAATATCATGCAAAAGTTCATTTATTTCAGTAATGCAACTTAAAAGGTGAAGCTACTGTATGAGATAGACTCATTACATGCAAAGCAAGATAGTTCAAGCCATGATTTGTCATAATTGAGATGATTATGGCTTACTGCTCATGCAAACCCCAAATCCACAATCTCAGAAAATGAGAATATTGTGAAAAGGTTCAATATTCTCGGCTCAAAGTGTCCCACTTTAATCATCTAATTAAGCCATAACACGTGCAAAGGGTTCCTGAGCCTTTAAATCGTCTCTCAGTCTGAGCAACAGACTGCTGACCTGACAGTTTTCAGAAACCCATCACTGACATCCTCCATAAGGAGGGAAAGTCTCAAAGGGTAATTGCAAAAGAAGTTGGATGTTCCTAAAGTGCTGTATCAAAGCACATTAATAGAAAGTTATGTGGAAGGGAAAAGTGTGGAAGAAAAAGGTGCACAAGCAGCAGGGATGAGGATTGTCAGGAAAAGGCCATTCAAAAGTGTTTCACAAGGAGTGGACTGAGGCTGGAGTCAGTGCATCAAGAGCCACCACACACAGACGGATCCTGAACATGGGCTTCAAATGTCCTAAAGACTAAAGAAAAAAAGAACTGGTCTGTTGCTCAGTGATCCAGAGTCCTTTTTTCTGATGAGAGCAACTTTTGCATCTCATTTGGAAACAAAGGACCCAGAGTCTGGAGGAAGAATGCTACTCACTTTTACGTTTACATTTAGGCGTTTGGCAGAAGCTCTTATCCAGACCAACTTACAAAAGTTCTTTGAAGTTTCCATCTTTGGATAGATCCTTACAATGGGTTACTAGGTTACTAGCTAAGTACCATCAGTCAAACTCCGATGCAAGGTGCTGGTGGCATGGTGGCTTAGTATTAGCACTGTGGCCATGCACCTCGACGGTCTAGGTTTGATTCCCGCCTTGGGTCTGTGTGCTTGGAGTATGCATGTTCTCCCTGTAGTAGGTGGCTTTCCTCAGGGAAATTCCTCCCATAGTCCAAAGACATGCAGATTAGGCTATTTGCCATTCCCCAGTTGCCCGTAATGTATGTGTGCCCTGTGATGGATTGGCACCCTGTCCAGGGTCTACCCCGCCTCATGCCCGAAGTCTTCTGGGATAGGCTCCAGTGATTCATACTACATTGAACCTTGAGGGTACAGTATAATGATGTACTTCAGATACTTCTTGGAATAAAACATTAATTATTGTACATATACAGTATTATTTTAAATGGTATAAGCAAGGTTTTTATTTTTAGATCAAATGACAGGTTTTTGAGACTCCATGTATAGTTTTGCCTACAGTGCAACATGCGTCATCTAGTTTTATTTTAGAATAACCAGGAATACATTTACATATCAGCACAATAGTTTTATTTTAATTAATTTGATTAGTTATTGATAAATTGTGACCTTGTTCCTGTCATGTTGTTTGTTTAGCTGGATCGCACTGAGGTGATCAAGAGCAACCTGAACCCAGTGTTTGCTAAGGTCCTAATGTTAGACTACTACTTTGAGGAGGTACAGAAGCTGCGCTTCGAGGTCTATGACATTCATGGGACCCACAGCATCGGTACCCGCGACGACGACTTCCTGGGTGGGATGGAGTGTACGCTCGGTCAGGTGAGACACATGTGCTTCTGTGTATTTTTGCTGTTTATACTTTTTCTCAGTAGAAATGCAAAAAGCAAATATCTTTCAATCGCTTCAACAGATAGTGGCTCAGAAAAAGATGGTGAAGCCTTTGCTCCTGAAATACGGAAAGTATGCTGGAAAGTCTAACATTACGGTGAGTTCTTTTCATTTGTTTCTTTAACTCTAACATTGTTGAATGGTAAAATCTGTTCTCTTTTATTTTTATGCTAAGTTACAAAAAAAGTAAAAAGTTTGTTCTAGAAAAATAATCAACAACTAGATTTGCAAGGCAACCTAACGAAGCAGAGGTACTACAGGTGAAACTCGAAAAATTTGAGTATTGGGCAAAAGTTAATTTATTTCAGTAATGCAACGTAAAAGATGAAACTAATATATGAGAGACTCATTAGATGCAAAGCCTAATTTGTTCAAGCCGTGATTTGTCATAATTGAGATGATTATGGCTTACAGCTCATGAAAACCCCAAATCCACAATCTCAGAAGATTTTAATATTGTGAAAAGGTTCAATATTCTAGACTCATAGTGTCCCACTCTAATCAGCTAATTAAGCCATAACACCTGCAAAGGGTTCCTGAGCCTTTAACTGGTCTCTCAGTCTGGTTCAGTAGGAAGCACAATCATGGGAAAGACTGCTGACCTAACAGTTGTGCAGAAAACCACCATTGACATCCTCCATAAGGAGGGAAAGCCTCAAAAGGTAATTGCAAAAGAAGATGGATGTTCCCAAATTGCTGTATCAAAGATCATTAAAAGAAAGTTATGTGGAAGGGAAAAGTGTGGAAGAAAAAGGTGCACAAGCAGCAGGGATGACCACAGCCTGGAGAGTATCGTCAGGAAAAGGCCATTCAAAAGTGTTGTGGACTTTCACAAGGAGTGGACTGAGGCTGGAGTCAGTGCATCAAGAGCCACCACACACAGACGGATCCTGAACATGGGCTTCAAATGTTGTATTCCTCTTGTCAAGCCGCTCCTGAACAACAATCAACGTCAGAAGCGTCTTAACTGGGCTAAAGAAAAAAAGAGCTGGTCTGTTGCTCAGTGGTCCAAAGTCCTCTTTTCTGATGAGAACAACTTTTTTTTTTATGACAATACATCCTAAAGTGTTTTTATTCTTATTATACCACATAAATTTGTCAGTGATAATTTTTATTATAAAAGAATGACCATTCTTTTACAGATGAAAGAAAGGTCGTATGTTCAGTGATGGAAGAACAATACGGTAGTGGTAGTGGTCATGGTGGTTCAGACAGTTGAGGCTCTGTATTGCTGATTGGAAGACCGGGGGGGTTTGAGCTCTTCCAAAACCGAGTTTTCTCTGTTGGGCCCATATGGAAGGCCCTTAACCCTGTGACGATACAAAATCAATCTGCCATTGTGGGTTCAAAATCTTAGAAGAGAAAAGAGAAGGATTAGGCATCTGGCTGGCAACCTGGCCCTGAAAACCCCCTATTGCAATAGAAATGACGGAACCCATCGCCCAAAGTGCTCAAGAGCATGAGAGGAGCAAACAAGCAACCAAAAATACTCTGTACTTCTTATCAATTTACAACATATTTACATTTTATATTGTGGAATGTCAATAAAACAAGTTAATTCCAATTCACACTTAAATTATAGCATTAACCCCCATCTTTTCTCAAATTTTGGTGTTAATAATACAAAAGACAATGTGAATGAGTTAAAACAAGCACATTAATATAAACCTATAAGACTACTGCCGGAACTACTATTAAAGAAAATCAATCAGACCAATCAGAATCAAGGATATGATAGTACTGTGATATAAAGCTGAACTGAAAAAAAATCTCTGAACATATACTTTTTCCATATTAAGGCCCTGTTCCTTTGTTGTTGCGCTGTTAGCAAAACAATTGTCATGATATCACAATATATATTTTTTCTGCCATCACCTGCATCCAGTATGTGCTATTTTTAAAACCAAGCATTGACCTATGTTTTGTCACTGTCACTTTTTCTGTTGTATCGGACACTTTTCCGTGCCTCGTGCAGCTCTAACCTGCTCATTTTGATGCCCCATTCACACAAATAAAACCAAAATAGAAACCAAATGATCAGTACGTGTTCAGCGAGTTAGAGCGAGAAAGATGAAGTGGAATAGGAGGTTAGGAGCTTGGAAAAGAGCAAACACCATCTTTCGGACCAAAACACCAGCTAAAATAAAACATTAAAGGCAGAGGTGCTTTTTTTCCGGGGTGCTCCATTAAGGTGCTAATAGATCTGAATGGATGCTGCTGAGTGTTCACCCAGAGCAGGTAAATTACTCCAATTATCACTCTGTGTTCAGTTTGAAAGCTTTTTGTCAGTGGTAGAACAGTATGTGCACAATTTCATGAAGGTAGACTTTTTGCTCCAGCATGAGGAACATAGTGGTGTTGTTAGGACCAAATGAAGAACAAGAGGAACAAACAGAACAAGAAGCACCATTTTGTGACACTTTTATAGGAACATATACAACATCAGACATGTAATTAGTGATTATCGATTTTAACTAATTAGGGTTGCCACTGTTGGGCCCTTGGGCAAGGCCCTTAATCCCATGCCCATATATAATACCTACCCACGGAGATGCAGGGCAGTCCCAAGCCAGAAGAAATGGTGTTTTGCAGGATGAAGGGAATTCAATGTAATACCGGTGACAATAACTTGTGGATCAAATAATCTGTTATGGCAACCCAGAAATAACGCAAGAAAAAAGTAATAATAATAATAATAATCAGGCTTATCCGTGACTCTGAATACAGGATAAAGTGGTATAGCCATTGAGTGAGTATGAGTGATTATTATTATTATTAGTAGTAGTAGTAGTAGTAGTATTAATAATAATAATAATAATAATAATAGATAATTATTTATTACTTGCCTTATACCACCACATCCTGAATTGTTTTATTCCAGTTATATAAATTGAATAGGTTTTCTTGACTGAAGCAACACTTTGTACATATTATCCATTTTAAATTACATGAAATGTTGTTAAATTACCGGTTATCACATACATTATAGCAAATATAAATGGTTATTTCCTCACCAGCCTATTTTCCTCTCCAAGGCAGAAAAATGAGGTTGTCAACTTCTACTGAAAACTTCAAATTTCTTTAAATTACCAGTTACTATAGATGCAATAATGCATTAGAATAAATGCATTCATATAAATTCATAATCCCTGCTGTTGAATGAAATAAATTTGTCCAGCTAGAATGGTGAGTTTAACATGACGATGTGATGTAAAGAAATTTATACAACAGTTAGCTCCAACCGAGTAATTGAGAGGCCTTCAGTGAGGGGTGATGTAGAGAATAACAGCACTGGGACATTTAACTATACAGTATGTATCACACTGGATCTCAGGTATTCTTACAGTCGTTAATTACACTAACTGTCGGTTGCCAGCATGGGTGAAAATAGCTCGGTGCAGTTCACAGTACTCACTAATTTCTTATCACCATAGACTCATTGAGAACCTGACAAGAACGTGCCTTTTCTGGTGCAGTTACAAGTCTTTCTTTATGTGTTATTATGTTTTGCTTTTTAGTTACATCCTGGCTTTGACTCTTGTTTGTGCTTTATTTTTTTATTATCGCTTTACCTCAATTATTAATGCCTACCTGTGTTATGGCTCCCACTTTAGACATGATTTATTGATTGCTCTAATAAATAGCTTGCTGATCTTATACACTTCACCATAAACTCATTTTAAATGAAAGTTATTGTTCTAAAAAAAAAAAGTGAACTTATAGAAGCAAATCACTAGATGGGGTATTTGATTTTGTCTTTATTATGATGTTTATTATGGCTGAAGCTGCAGTTGCAGTGCGTTCACGCTTTGACGTTAAACAGGCTGATTGGAAATGATTTGCTGTTAATGCAGATTTTCATTTAGTCTAAAACTCATTATTATTCTGGCTTAAATACTAACCTAATAAGATTTGTCAGATTTGTTAATTTTACCAAAAAAAAAAAAAAATCACCTATTATTATAAATAACTGTTTCTGGCAGATCATTAAAAAATTTGTGTTAGTTTTTCTCATTTCTGTTTGTAGGATGGCAGATGCTGCCCCACATGCTTTTGTATCAGCTGTGTTTTACACCAATGACCTTTTCTTTTGAAGAATTTTTAATACACAGTAACGATATCTAGGCTCTAAGGCGTCTCTTATTACATTTCCACAGTGTGTGTTGTAGATTTATTACTGATGACCAAATTGCTTATCTCCTTTGAACTATTCTTTTTTTTTTATACATCACTATTGTCAACCAGCATGTTGTTGCCATTGCGTTAAGTGATAAGAAACAAAAAAGTAGTGGTATTTGTTTAGGTACAGAAGCGCACCTACTATGAGTGGTTAAGGATGTGGCTCGTTTACAGAACTGCAAAATGTATCTTTGTCATACTGTGAGTTTACAATAAACCAAATATGAGCTTATTTAAAGGGACATATTATTATTTTTAAGCTTGTAATATTATTATTCTGGTGGAAGACAATATTACGTCTTTATGGAAATTCATGCTTTATATATAAACAATAATATAAACAATAGAATTCTTAGAAGAGTAAAATACCGTTACATTAGTTCCTTTTCAGATTGATTCAGATAGTGGTTTGAAATTAATTTCAAATAAGGTGAACCTCATTTCCCCTCTCGTCTGTTCCAACCACTCAGCATCCAGCATCAGCAGTATAACTAATCACCGGCCTGATCATCCGTCATCATCTGCACCTGCTTCACACTGGGTCATGTCTTAAATTTGGTATTATGCTTGAATGATTCATAGGTCACTGCGTGGCTTTAAAAAAATGTAAAAGTGTGCAGGTACAGGGACCGGACTGAAAATGAGAGCGAAAAATGTCCTTCATGAAGCATGGCGAACTATTCCTCAACACGACATTAAAAATACAATAAAGTCTGGCTACTTGGAAACAAAATATGTATGTCATTGTGTTTATATGAACTGCTCAGGCACAGAGATGTGTATGATGGTTGCTCCACAAAAGGAGGGGGTGTTTATGCAACATTTATGAAAGGAGTCTCCAGTGTCAGCACTTTACTGTATATCAGGATGGAGGAGTTTAGGCTTCCTGCTTTTTTTAGTTACATGATGCATTTTTGGTCTTACTAACTTCAACATAAAAAAAGAGAGTCTGTGGAGGGCCAGAGTGTTTTTAGTTATTATAGTGTAAGTGATAAAAGGAACTAAGTATATATATATA
>JAQMYG010000007.1:25307406-25319904 GCA_030014215.1 Clariallabes teugelsi
TGTAGAAAGAAATAAAAATCAGGAACCATCATGGAGTTAGAAAGTGACCCCAAACTTTTGAACAGTAGTGTATATATGTTGCTTTTATTTCATTTTATTCTACTCTCACGGCTCACTTTAGTCCTAACTGAAGCTTTATTCATGTGTGTATCCGCAGGATCTCTTCAGCAAATCCGACCCGTTCTTGGAGATTTACCGTGTGAACGATGACAGCACAGAGCAGCTTGTACACAGAACAGAAGTGAGTTGCGGTCCTTCACAAAAAAGTAATTTGTTATTCTCCCTCCTCTACTCAAGTTTAGCATATTTTTTACATTTTTTGATACTCATCACAGGTAATCAAAAACAACCTGAACCCTGTGTGGCAGCCCTTCAAAGTCTCCCTCATCTCCCTGTGCAGCTGTGACGAGAACAGGAAGTTAAAGGTACGCGAGCGAACGAGAAGAAACAAGGCGCTAGTAAAGATTCGTAAAAAATGAATCAAATGTATGATAAGAAAAAAAAAATTGTCCTGGGTGTTTACCTGCAGTGCCTGGTGTGGGATTATGACTCGAGAGGGAAGCATGACTTCATCGGCGAGTTTTATGCCACGTTCAAAGAGATGCAGCAAGCTTCTGGAGGAAACAAGGTCAGTGTGATACGCAGGGTTTGATGTGAGTCATGAATGAAACACTTTTCTCAGAGAGAGAAACATTTCTAGTGAGGCTTGTTGTAGAGAAATTGCATAAACAAGAGGGCGCAGTCCAAGTGCTGAAGACATATCAGCCGTGCTGATATTCAGTACAACAGCACAACCTCATGTGTGATATTGCTTTTATACAACAGTTCCACAAACACCTTTTATTATTAACAAACAGTGTTGGGTGTAACGTGTTAGAGTACTTGGCTTACTTTTTAGATGTAACGAGTAATCTAACGCGTTAGCTCCGCCATTTAAGTACTCAGTTATTTAGTTACTTATTCCAGACAGCAGTGATTCCCAATCCCTTAGTGTGTGTGTGAAAGTCGTCCTACAAGCCCCGCCCCCGATAACCAGCCCCCCCCTCTGTTATTCCTGCTGTTATACCCCTATCTCACCTATGCAGTTTGACTATGCGAGGGCCGACGCGCGGAAAGATGGAAACCTAATCAGAGCGAAACCGCATAGGTGAGATAGGGGTATTAGTAGGTGAGATAGGGGTATTAGTAGTTAACAGATTATGGGCCAAACTCCGCTGAGTGATGATGATAGAATAATTATAAAGGTCTTGACTAAAACAACATGCATGAGGAATCACAGTTTTCATTTTCTGCAGTGGAGAAGTACTCGAACTAGTTACTTTTATCAGAAAGTAACGCTTTAATGTAACTGGTTACTTTTTAATGACAGTAATTTTGTAATGTAATTAGTTACTTTAAAAAATAACGTCCCCCACACTGTTAACAAATTATGATGTGTTTGTTTATTTAACACATATCCTTCCACGTCCAGTGAACATGACAGACCATTAGTGTAATTAACAGGGATTAAAGTCCTTTAAAATGATTACTGGTGCTATATAGCCAAAAGGTGCAGAGAATAAACCGTAAATTTCTCTACATTTGCACTTTTTCTGATTTAGAATATCAGCCCAGTTAACTTCCGGGTTCTGGGGTTAAATCCCAAATAGCATAAAATGGCAGCCAATTGTGTTAGGGTGCACAATCCTTTGTTCCACACACAAAGTAGTGCCCTTGATCAGGGGTTAGAGAGGGATTTGGGATTTAGCCTTGTGTTAGAACTTAGTTAGCTTTGTAGCTCACCTTAGGTATAAGGCATTTTGGAACGACTTAGAAGCAATTATTAAGGAGACAGTGTGTTGTTTAAGACGACATAACGTTATCAGGTGTGTTGATGTTCTTGCTGAAAGTGCTTCTGTGACTGGTTGTGAATGTGGGTTTTGGCAGGCAGCTGCTCTCTCCTCAGTACTGCGGACCTACAGACCTACTCTCACCCACACTGAGATTGTGTAATTAAGGATAGTTAAAACACCTGTGATACATATAATTAAACAGTGCTGTTAAAGTCTATTATCGTCACTAATTGAATGTCTCTGCTACTCAGTGTTTCCCTTTCAAAAAAAATCCTTTAGGTGGCCCTCGTGTTGAGTCACGTAAGTCATCAGGTATAGTTCTTCTCCAGGAGGACTTCCGGGACACAAAAAAAATTGCTGCATCCAATGATGTGAACTAGCTTTCGTTCAGTGCAGATTTTTTTATTTTAGTGAAAAAACTAACAATAAGTGACATAGGAGCAATCCTGGAGTTGTTACGGCTGACGGGAAGTGCAGAACGGTGCCTCTTTCATGACAGAAGCTAACACTTAGTTAACTTGTTTCATATTTGTTAACAGCACTGTTGTTAGGAAATTAGGCCATTTTGCATAAACTAATCAAAACTATTATAATTAAGATATGTTAATAAAAAATGTTTAGAAGTTAAAATGAATTATGCTACGCCATCAGGTTTGTGCTTACATGAACAACTCATCTTCTTTCCTCGCTCTCTCTCACCGGCTCCTAAAGGTCACATGGGACTGTGTGAACCCAAAGTACAAAGTAAAGAAGAAGAACTACAAGAACTCGGGCGTGGTCATCCTCACCGATCTGAAGGTAGGAGGCGGAGAGATGGAAGTCTGTCAGATCGTTACAGTGATGAGTTAATGATTATCCAGTGTCATTAATACAGGAGTGTGTGTAGTCTCAGCCTGAGACACAGTGCAAGTGTGTGTGTGTGTGCGTGTGTGTGTGTGTGTGTGTGTGGTCAGTGTCTAAGCCTGAGACACAATGCAAGAGTGTGTGTGTATAGAGTCAGTGTTATCGTCTAAATCGTCTAAAACACTGGAGAATTGTGTGTGTGTGTGTGTGTGTGTGTGTGTAGTCTGTGTCTGCAACACCCTGGAGACGTTTGTGTGTGTGTGTGTGTGTGTGTGTGTGTAGAGTCAGTGTCATCGTCTGAAACACTCTGGAGACTTGTGTGTCTTTCTGTGTGTGTGTGTGTGTGTGTGTGTGTGTGTGTGTGTGTGATCAGTGTCTCAGCCTAAGACACAATGCAAGAGAGAGTGTGTGTGTGTGTGTGTGTGTAGTTAGTGTCTGAAATCCACTGGAAAATTGTGTGTGTTGAATGTCTACACATGAGTCCTGAAAAAACAGTGCAGAAGTGTGTATGTGTGTGTATGTATGTGTGTGTGTGTGTGTGTGTGTGTGTGTGTGTGTGTGATGAATGCACATAAGCACTTGAGTGTGTACATGCTGTTCTCATTGCTGTGTGTATTTTCTGAAAGCCGTGCTTTTAAAGGTAATTCTTGTCCATTACCTCATTCTGCTGAAGCTCCTTTCATCATGGGTTTGGATTCATTGAGAAAGGAATCAATACATCGCTGTGTGTGGGTTGTGGTCGGATGAAGAAAAAAAGAGGATATGGAGCGTTCGTACATCGCTGCTCCTCTGCTCCAAACAAACATTCGAGTGCTAATTTGTTGTTACATAACACTTTTTCGAAACATGCCTGTTTATAATTGCTTAACACTTAAAGTGCTGAACGACTATATATATATATATATATATATATATATATATATATATATACTATACTACTGTATATATAACGACTAGATTAACTGGTTTGGCTATCCATCCATCCTTCCATCCATCCATCCATCAAGCGCATGTTATTTTAAAGTTTAAGGTCATAAGAAATGTCAGGAAGGCAAATGACAGTTTTATATTTTGCCCCCTAATTTCTTAATTAATTCATAAGCCCACCACATATAGATGATATATGGTATACTATTAACGTTTTAATTTCCTGTTAGGAAAACTAATGATTTAAATGGATTGGGTCTAGACTGAGTATTAGGGGGATGGGGCGAGTCCAAGACAAGATCGAGCTCAAATCAAAGTTAAAACTATAATAAATTGAGAAATACCTCTGATGCGCGTCTTCAAGTTCTTATTAATAAGTTACAATTAACATTTTTTCTGTTTTTTAAACAGTTATAAAAGGACCGTTATTTAAAATGACACTTCATCTTCAAGGTTTCCTCCTCGTGTCATCTCAGCGTGTTTGTCCTTGCCACTGCTGCCTCTGGCATTCTCATTAGAGACACATTTACTGTACAAGTTAAAAATTTGTGCCTGAATTTCTGTACAGCTGCTTTGTGACAATGTCCGTGGTTAAAAATACTCTGAAATTATATAAACTTTAATTAAATTAAATTAAATTAAAGTGAGGGTCAAGATCAAGATATTCATTATGGACAATCCCCCCATTCCCCTACACATTACTTTTCTGATCCTACACACTGTGCAAAACTCTTCAGCCCACCATTATTTATTAATTATTTTTTTTACTTTAAATTAAATGATGTAGATTAAAATAATGAAATGGGAACAAAATTTTAGTGTGTCAGGCTGCAAAGTGCCAAAAGATATAATTTAAAAATCAGTTGTTTATGAACAGCCTCAGCAGCGACCTCATTTCCCCTCTCGTCTGTTCCAACCACTCAGCATTTAGTAATCAGCAGTAAACTAATAACTGTTCTGATCATCTGTTTCTCACTGGGTCATGCCTTGCAGTTATATTAGTTTTTAATGCTTAAATGATTCATAGGTCACTGTGTGGCTTAACAAACTTGAACATTCCTCTTAAAATGGTTAACTACAGGGACTAGACTGAAAATAAGAGACAAAAATTTGGCAAAAAATGTGAACCAAAAAAGTCCTTCAGGAAGCCTGGAAAACTATTTCTCAAGGCTACATTAAAACATAAAGTCTTGCTTTTTAAAAGCAAAATATCAAGAAATGAAAGAGGGCTCAAAGATTTACAGACTAAGTGTTATTCAAAAGTTTAGAGAAATCTATGCTGTCTGATGTTCTTCTAAAATCAAAAGTGTTTTTCAGTTCTACATTATTCTGACTTTGGACTTAAGCATGGTATTCTTGGCAGGTATGGGGTTTTGAGCGACGAGCTGTATTAAGGTGATTTCAGTGCTAAAACCTCACTATCCAGCATGAACTCAAGTCTGAGTTTTGTGCTAATTCAATGAAAGTCAGGGATTAGTGGACATGGGAGTTTTATTTCCCCAAAGCAATTACATGCCAAAACTTTAGAAAGGTCAGAATGATTGTCTTGGTTGTTATAGAGAATAATACTCGAGAGGGACCCGGGGCAGACTTAACATCGCTCGCCATCATAACTCCACAGCGTTCCTTTTATTTTTACTATAAGCTCTGAATAATAAAATGATGGATCAAAGGATTAACTATCCTTTATTATTATGTCACCCATATACTGTATTTTTGGTATTTAGTAATATCAAACTACAAAGCGTTAATTTGATTGATTTGTGTATCAAACAATACATTTGTGTAATAAAGTCAGATATTTGTCCTATATGGTGGCGTGGTGGCGTAGTGGTTAGCACCCTCACCTTGCACCTCCAGGGTCCGGGTTCAATTCCTTGGAGTTTGCATGTGCTCCTGTGGGTTTCTTCTGGGTGCTCAAGACATGCAGATTAGGCTAATTGGCGTATTATTGTCCGTAGTGTGTGAATGTTGACCAAAAGGTCCTCCCATGGTCTTAAAAATCTGAATAAATACAATGGTCATCATTGGCCTCTATGGTTCCTATGTGGATGGATTTGTCCTACATATGTATATATAGTGTATACTGTATATAGAGTGTGGGCTTAACAAACAAGTTCAGTTTATTCCACTTCACCTAATATACGAGGGCAGTACCGAAAGTAATGCAAAAGAGGTTGTTCATATTGCACATGTACTCTTCCTCTATACTACTCAACATGGTCTCCATTGCAAGCGATGCCTCTCCCACTGTGCTACAGGATGTTTTACGGAGATGAAATAATTGACAAGAGCAGCATATGAAACTAATGAACAGTCATGGTAAGGGTTTCTTGAGCCTGGATCGAATTAGCATACTGATGGATGAAGAAGTTTAAAGAGGAGGAAACCAGCACTGAAGACAAACCACACAGTGTGAGACCATCAGATGCAACAAATGGGATTTTCAAAAGGGATTTGAGATTTGGGTTCAACATTAAGCCCCTGTTCCTTATTCTTAAAAAGTAGTTTTCTCTTTATCTCGTATCAGGAGAGCAGACTACATCGAACACTCTCTCTCTCTCTCTCTCGCTCGCTCGCTCGCATCTCGCAATTCAATCCAGCTACAAGAAACCCCTGCTGTGGTAGTTTCATATGATGAAAGATTCTGTTTAGTGAAAATCGCAGGATTGAAGATCATGTCTGAGCTAAAGAGAGCTGTGTGAATTCAGACATACCCGCAGGAGACCATGCCAAATCCTCTCCTCTACACCAAACTGGGACCATTTTGAAACTTAGTGGGAAGAAATAATATGAGAAATGTGGAAAGAAAAATAATAATGTCTCTTGTTTTCATACACTGATCTTTTTGGACTATGCACTTGGACTATTGTACACTTATATGTTTAAGTGTACAATTGTGGAGTTGGGGTAAAAAAAGAAATTGAGTGTTTGATATTCTCCATGATTTAAGACAAAATGGAAAACTATACTACACGAAATATCTTGTATTGAATTTGAGTTATTTATTGTCACAATGCTAGTTTATACCTGTATAATTTAATGCAGATCATCAAGTATCAGGCAACATAATTTATATTTATTTAGAATTTCAATTTGTGCCAATGATTTATACAATCCATTGAGCTCAAGCATCTGCTCTGCTTTGCTGTTCACTCCACCAGGTCACTGTGTTCTGAGGTTAATGCTGAGCTCTCTGTTCCACAGCTCCACAGAGTCTACTCCTTCCTGGACTATATAATGGGAGGATGCCAGATACACTTTACAGTAAGTACTGTGCCAAACGCAAAATGCAAGCTGGTTCCTAAACAATGAAGAATCCATTCTCTGCTCGCTAATGCGTGCACAATTCTGCACTCTTGCCCTGTTCTGCGTTGGCTTTTCCCATCATATTCAGCTCATGATATCACATTGTCAGATTGTCTTGGCTGGCTCGCTTGGGCTTTTAGTTTTCCCCGGAGTGTGAGCCGGAATCATTGTTGTTCTAAAATGTTCTGCTTGAAGCAAAGGCATGAATGAATTCAAATCTCTATCAGTGCAATGTCAGAAGGATGACAATCGAGAAAAATTAATCAGCAGATACTGTATGAGTGAATGAATGTTATTACAATATAGGTTCAATCCTAAGCTCAGGTTCGTGTAGTTTCGCGTGTTCTCTGTGTATCCATGTGGGTCTCTTCCAGGTTCTCTGATTTCCTCCTACTGTATCTCCCGAAAACTCTAAATTGCCCCAGGGATCCACCAAGCCCCTGATCTTACTCCCACTCATATCTATTACAAATAATTGATGTGGTTGAATCTTTAACTCTGATTGGTCAGAAAATTCAATCATTACAGCAGCTCTGACATTAACACATTAGCGTTTCTATAGCAACAGCGTATTCATACAGACTTGTACGGACGACATGTGACGTTTATTTTTGATATGGTGATGTTTTCTGTAAGATTAGTCTCCTGTGTCTGCGCTGTGTCAGAGGTGAAGCTGTATCTAAAGTTTTCCGACATCTTTCAGGACAGAAAAGTGTACGCTGTGTGTTTCTCGGTAACGTGACGAGCCTTGTTTTTGTCCTGTTAACTTTAAAAGTCAAACTGATGGAACCATGGTGTCCATGTTCCACATCATTGAATGTAGTTATGAAGTCGATGAAAAGTTTGACTTGTTCTTCTTCCTTCTTTCTATTTGGAGACGTTGATCAAGTTCGATGGGTATCACGTGCTAATGAACAGTAAGTTTAAGGGATACAGCATTAAAGTTTGGCTCTTAGGAAGTGATGTTAAAGCCGATTTTAATTTGCCTCTGCGTTCGAGCAGTGTTGCATTTTCACTAACACTAACACTAAAGATGTATTTTAAGTATCCGTTCCGCTTCTCATACGACTTCACTCGAGGCACGTCGTCTGACAGCTGACTAATTGGACTTTTCCGAGACAGACACTAGTACATACACGCAAGACAGTTTTCCTGCAGCCCCACTCGCTCGTTACAACTTATTTACTGAGCTCGAGCGGTAAAATAGGACGCGGTAGTAGCTTCCTGTGTCACTTTATATTCAGATTGTCAACAGGGTGTCTGATGATGTGTATCTTCCTCCAGGTTGCCATTGATTTCACGGCGTCAAACGGAGACCCCCGCAATAGCTGCTCCCTCCACTACATCAACCCGTACCAGCCCAATGAGTATCTGAAGGCTTTGATAGCGGTGGGTGAGATCTGCCAGGATTATGACAGGTAATCCTGATTGGTGTGCAGGAAAGAGCTGATCCGTATTAAAAAAAAAAACACTGTGTACAAAGAAATAGAATTGGATTTTTCTTTGTACCTAATCTTAATGTGAATTTGCTACAAAATACAGCTTCGTCTGTCTAAGCCTAAAAGATTTAAACACGATGGGAATCAAAGATTTTGCACAAGAGACATGTGTGATTTGGGTGAAGACTAATCGGCTAATAGATTTAGTCAGGATTATTAAAATAGTCACAAGTAGATTAAATGTATGTACAGTGATTATTTGCTTTCACGCATATGCCTTATTATACTAAGGCATGACTTATTAATACAAAAAACAAAAGATATTCCTCTTCCTCTAAATAAAAAAGTAGAATTAGAGGCTTGAGACAAAAGCAAGGAAGGTCACAATTATTTAAAAAAAAAAAGTTTATAGAAATGCATTTTGTCTTGTTATTATTTTTTTCATTTATTATTGGAAAGTGTCTTTATTTTGACAAGTTATTGGAGAAGTCAAGACATGATGGAAAATATTTGAAGGTGGAAAGTAATGAATTACATTTACTGGCATTACTGTAATTAAGTAGTTTTTTTGTGTACTTCTACTTTTTAAAGTAGTTTTTAAAATCTGTAATTTTCCTTTTACTTAAGTATGTTTTGTTTGAAGTATTGTACTTCGCTACATCTTAAATCATATTCGCTACTGAGTAAAAAATAAATGAATGAAAATGAAAAATAATAAAAATAATGCAACGGAGAAGGAAAAAAATGACACCCCGCAAACCACTGCACTGATTGATTGATGGAGAACAAACGCACTAAATTCAGAAGAATGATAGATACGGACAAATCAGATGCCGGTGATGCCGAACCAGAGCGAAATGCCATTAAAGTCTTATGAAGCAAACCCCTGGTCATATTTAAGCCACCACTTTGATTTCAAGCACAAGAAAGGCAACAGCTTTATTATGCAAAGGTGTTCCTTCAATTAAAAACAACTAGTTATTATTTTGATGCGGATCAAGATTAGCATCAAAATGTCAAATACAGGGTATAAAATTGTCAATATGCTTATATTTTCCATAAAGATACAGTGTGTTTATTTACCATTTATGGAATGAGTCACCAGAGAACTGTTTGAGCTGTAGTTGTTGCAATAATTTTGCATTCTCTCATCATGAATATGAATTTATTGTCAAGATTAAGCAACAAGCTTCTGGCAGAATTCAGTTTGAATGTTTGACACGTCATGGCAGCACGATGGCTTAGTGTTTGGCACTGTCACCTTGCACCTCCAGGGTCTGGGTTCAATTCCTGCCTTGGGTCTGTGTATGTGAGCTTTGCATGTTGCCAGTAGTGTGTGAATGAGCATGTGAGCTTAGATAGACCTTGGATAGACTCCAAGCCCGAACGACGCTGTATACAGGATAAAGTGGTATAACGGATGATGAATGAGTAAATGAGTGTTTGAAACAACATCTTGTGGTGAGAAATGGTGGTGTTTAATGAAATTTCTTACTTTCCTAGAACAGACCTGACTTTGAAGCATGACCCAGGAATTCTCTATATGATTGAGGCTACAAAAGCTTCAATCTAGCCTGATTTATCCATTCTGGGCTCATCGTATGGTGCACTGGGTGTTCTGGTGCCTTTTGATTTGTGCTGTGTTTGCTTTTCTGTGGGATCAGACCATAAATGCTGGCTTTTGGTCCCTGCGGGCATGGGTGAGCCTTGGGTGCCCATGATCCTCTCACCACTTTATTGGTATATTACCGATAATCGATAATAATGCGTTAATGGTATGTATTGTTAATGTTATGGCTGATCAGTATACGCACAATGCATAATACTTAAAGTATAATATATAACGATAATTTTTTTTCTTCCTTACACTTTAGTTTATTGTGGAAATTTCCCGCAGTTGCATTAAAATGATGCAGCTTTGATCATCTGAGTTAAATTTGAATAGAAGTCCAAAACATATTGTTAACTTCTTTAAATATGGAATATACACTCTTCTAAAAGTCCCCATCCTTTGCGCACTTCTAGTTATAATATCAGTGCAGTCTCGTAACTTCTTGCCAGAGAATATGCGGCCTGTTCGTCCCTGACAAAACAAGATTAAGTGAAACAACTAATATGCCCATCAAACTGGGGGAGAGGACTCGAGGGAAATCTCCAGTTAAGCTCTGTTGGTATTTTTTGCGTGGTAGTTTGTTTCTCTGCCACGCTGCACGCTGTGCTGCTGCTCCTGCTGTCGGAGCTGTTGGCTGATGAGCCCATAGCGTCCTGACAGGTTGTAAAGGTGTCAGCGGGCGGTCTGATCAGATGACAGGCCATGCACAAGTCTGTTTTTTTTCTCCTTTGGGCTCTGTCCTAACAACAACCCATGTGACACGTACTGTAGCCTTGCCAGCCACTTGAGCTCGAGATGGTCCCCGTGCCAACATGGCTTATTAGAGACTTCCAGCCTTGACAACCTTCATTCCCACAGGAGTCTGAACCATATTAATGCAGAATTCGGACCAAATGCATTGCCGTGTTAAGTGTCTCACTTAGGAAGGTTGCTTATTAGAGCTGAAACAGTGAGCTGTGTAGCTGATTATCTTTCTTGTCTGTGCCTGTGTTATGTCAACATTTACACAAGATTTTTTGTATTCAAAAAATGAGTCGGACTACGTGTGTACATAAGATTGTTATTGGATATAATGTTCAGATTAGTGAAATCCAATCCATGTTGTTCCTAGAGGATGTAAGCGTTTTTTGAATAGACGTGTCCTAGACAGGTACATGAAGTTTGCATATTCTCCCATGCTTGGTGGGTTTCCTCCGGGGGCTCCGGTTTGCCTCCACAGACCAGACATGCCGTGGCATTTACAAATTGCCTGTTGGGGGTGAGTGAGTGTGTGAGTGTGTGCCTGCTTGTGCCCTGCGATGGATTGGCACTCCATTCATGGTGCACCCCACCTAGTGCACTAAATCCCTGCGATAGGCTCCAGACCCCCTGCGACCCCGTACAGGATAAACGTTATGGACAATCAGTGAGTGAGTGAGTGAGTGTCCTAGAGAGGATTTCTCAATAGTCTAGAAACACACATGATTGCTTTTAAGCATTAAAGCAAATAGTGATTCTTTTCATTATGTTCAAATGTAATAGAGCAGGACATTCTTTCATGTCTTTCATGAATAGCCCTCGGTGTAATTTTCATTCATTACAGCATGTTTGGTTTAATTTAACAATATGGCATGCTTGACACTTTTTAAATTTAGCACTTGATCCAGCACATCTGTCCATTTTCCATTTTTTTTTCGTTCAGTCATTCTCCATTAGTTCCTCCTACTCACAACTTATAGAGCATGAGATACTTATGAATACCCATGAGTGTAGTCCACACCCCGCACTACATGCACTTAACTCAACCGTAAGATAATATCGGCTTATTTTGGGGTTATTTGATTTAATGACACCAAACAAGAATTTTTAAAACTCAACACAAAGCTTCATCTTAATGTGTTGTCTTTTAAAATAGAATCAGAGTTCAGAAGGTTCAAATGTTGGGCTCAGGATGTTCGAAACCCTCCGGGGTTGGCCTCCTACGCTGTGTGTGTGGGCTTCTTGCTCGAAGCGGTTCCTCCACACACACACACACACACACACACACACACACACACACACACACACACACACACACAGAGCCACCAGGTGAGAACCTGCAGATAAATATGGTGCTGCTTGTGGGAAGGAGGAACCGTTTGCCCCCGAGCTGCCCACATGCACAACACAAAACAAGTGAGAATGAGATGAGACAAGAGTGTCTGGGAAAATCTCCATATTTATCAGCTTCTCATTAGCAGCCCTGTGGCTTCTCCTCTCACACAGCTTGTTCTGTGAATTACAGACATCACATGACTAGCAGAGGAGGAAGTGCGACCCGTCGGTGCCTTGTCATCAGATGTCTCCACTGTGTTATTAGTCTTACTATTATAGGATATATAATAGTTTTTTTTTTTTAATTATCATATACAGTGGAACCTTGGATTACGAGCATAATTCGTTCCGGAAGCGGGCTCGTATTCCAAAACACTCGTAAAGAGTAAGAAATAATGGAAACTCAAATTATTCGTTCTACAGCCCAAAAAAATAAATACATAAAAATAATTAACACAAAATA
>JAQMYG010000007.1:25322104-25332179 GCA_030014215.1 Clariallabes teugelsi
TTTGTGGCTGTAATGTGACAAAATGTGGAAAAGTTCAAGGGGGCCGAATACTTTTGCAAGCCACTGTATATACTGTATATATATAATTTTTTAAAATAATTTACTTTATATCTATCATACATTTAACTTGTTTCCAAATTAATCCTATCAGCTGATATTAAAGTATCACTTAAAATAAAGAAAGTTTTTTCTCAAAGTCTTCATGAAATTGGTTGTACGATTCCACTTCCTGTTGAACTTGCGAACAGCGGGATTGTTGCAAATATTTCATGGGTACTGTAAATGTGTTCAGGTAATTGACTCGGGTGAAACTAAAATATCATCGATTTCATCACCTATGAAAGTGAGTCAAATATTTTCCGCACTCTGGCTGCAGATTGTATTGCAATTAACTTTTAGAAAAAACAAATACATCATAATGCATAATCTCCTTGCTTTTCAATACACCTTGTCCATCTGTCGGCAAGTGTCGGCAAGTGTGCAAACGTGCATCATCATGTGAGATCACGACTCCCTTTTATATCAGTCCTCTGCGTTTAATCCAATTTAGGCTTCAGCTCGTCAATAAATATCTCACTGTAACGAGCACTGTCGATTGTCGAACCTTTTTGGACAGTCTGACTTTATAGGTCTTGGAAATGCTACACACTTGGTAACACTTGTAAGTTGGGTAGAGCGAATTGGTGGGCAGGATTTTGCACGTGATCAAATTTTATTTCCGTACATATTTATTGATGCAATACTCGTCAGAAACCAATGGCACCTCAATCACTGAAACCAATATTTCTGCCCTTGAGCTCCTGACCTGTTGTTTCAGTACGTCATTTTTCTGCATTTCATTTTGTCTCTGGTGGTATAACATACACATTAACATGAAGTAATTTAATTTATAATCATGAAAATGGTTAGACACTAATTTAATCTCATTCCATATAAGCAATAACACTTAAGAGAGTTTTGTTATTAAAGAATAACGAGGAAGAAAGAAAATATCATTAAAATATGATTACAAGATGATTAAGAATTCGTGAAATCCATTCCTGCGTGATCTCGTTTAATGAATGTTTTAATAGGTATACAGGGGTATGTGTGTGTGTATGTGTGTGTATGCACACATACACGTGTACGTTTGTCTCTTTACGTATATTTAATCCACCAGAAGGTAATAACGGTGCCAAAATTTCACCTGGCCTGCGGCGATGTGACTCACCTACTGAAATGACAGGAAAATAATTAACTAATCTGGATGCGCCTCTTCGCTTTGGATGCACTTTATTTCTGCATTTGTTCTGATCTCATGTCAGAGCAAATGTGGTTTTGGCTGGAAGAGTCATGACTAATTTCAGGCCATCCCTCTTCTTCAGCTTGCCGCAGGTTGTTCCTCTGGGCTTTCATTGAAAGCTAGATTAGCCGTTTTACAGCTGTGTGACACATCTGCTCCGGTGGAGTGTCTGGGCACCGTGACTTCCTGCTCACTTCTTGCGGCTTAGGTCTTTCCTTATGAGGTCCTATGGGGAGAAAAGCATTGTGTTGTTGAGGAGAAACGTGAAAATGGCATTTTTCTATTAGTAACCTCTCTCAACTCAGGGAGGAAAGTGTGGAAAGCTTTTATGTTTCTTGTCTTAATTGATCGAGGCTTTTAAATCCTAGGTTTCTCAGTGTATCTCTCGACTATGATGTTTTATTTATGTGCAATCATTTAAATACATGCAACCGAAAGGCATGTATGGAAGCTTTTTTGTGTCAGATACACTAATGAATCATTACATCTAATAATACCAGCAAAGTCTCCGCCCATTCCCATTCCCAGCCTGGCACCCGCTACCAGCTTGAACAAAAATTTCTAGTTTGCACAAACAGGCTAATGTCACTTATTCTGACTTAGTCCGCCATAAATCGGTCAATTTATTGGACCAAGCCAGACCGGAACAATAACTGAACTTGTGTTTCATATTTAATGGATTATGGGCAGGATTTAATGAACTGTGGTTAAGCCAGCTGCTCTTTCTGAAAACATGGTTAAGCTAGCCGCATGGAAAATTAAAGGGCATGGCTTTTCATGGTTTCTAGAGGTAACAGCAACGAAAGCAACAGACTTTCTGCGATCTACTTAATGCACAGCATCTTATCCTTCTACAAAATTATAAAAATAAGTGAATGATTCAGAAAATGATTCACAGTATGTTTAAGTAATAAGGGTTTATAGAATTTGCTCTTCAAAGGCTCTGAATCTGTCAATATAATTGAGCCAGGCGGTTATTTTGGTTCATTATAAAACAGTAATTTCTAATTATGAGTCCATCAAACCCACATATCAGTTCACTGGCTTCTTTTCAAATCTTCTCCACTTTGGCTGCCTTATGTGGCTGGGGCGACCGGGTTCTTTTTGACACCTTTCTCCATGGACTCTCAGACACACTAAGCGTTAAGCTATCAGCATGTGAATTTACCGTCCAAGCTGAACGCATGTTGGTGGACTGTACAAGCATTTCTCCAGATAAATGTCAACAACGAAGTTTCATGTATTTACAGCCATTTCTTATGGGTCTGCTTGCTAAAGGCAATGCCCCATGGTGATTCTGGGATTGCAGAGGGACCAAGCCATAAGAGTTTCCCCAGATCATTGTTCCTGTTTTCCGCTGTCCTTGATTCATGGTAACAAGTCCCATGCTACTCATGCCTTTGTGGCCTCTGGAACCGACCAAAACCTGATCTGCTCATCCATGGTGAACCTCCTCAAGATTCCTTCAATACCCTTGGGTTGCCCATTCTCCATCCAAGCCCTTGATGGCAGCAACCTATCCCCCATAACTCATCAAGCTGCCCCAGTCATACTACAGTTCTCTAGCACTGTATCATGACAACGAACTCTTTCTTCGTCATCAAAGACTCCCTTTCTCAAGTTGTCTTGGGTCTCCCCTGGCTAATTCTACATAACACACACATTGACTGGGCGAAGAAAAGGGTTTTGAATAGGAGCACGTCCTGCCTGTCCTCATGTCTCAGCTCTGCTTCTAATATAACCTCCTCACCTACTCAAAAAACTGCTGTCCGTTAAGCTTCATCTTGATAAATGGTGGCATTGACTGGCAGGAGCGGAACACTGATCACGGGAACCTTGAGTACTTAAGGTCAGCCAAGAGACTCAACTCACGTCAGGCTCATTGGACATTATTTTTCCCCAAGATTCTAGTTTTCTCCCTCCGAACACTCCAAAGAAATTATTCTCCCCCCTCATTGTCTCGTGGCCACTGCTCACCTAGAAGTAGAGAACCAGGTACTATGGGACATTAAGCAGGAGCCTGGACCCAGCAACCCTCCACCTGACTGACTGTTTGTCTCCACCTCCACACACTCTTTACTTGAATGGGGCCACAGTTCCAGACTGGCATGCCACCCAGTGAGGACCCATGCACTATCGCTTTTGTACAGCGCATGTGATGTCCAACCATTAAAGAAGACGGGAGAAGGTCTGTAGCATCATGAGGCCCCTTACAACCTCACATTTACTGGCTCTGACTTCGCCATTGTGTATACTTGACCTCCAGACTGCCTGTCATTTGGATTATTGCACATTGGAATTACTGCCGTTTACTCTCGTGTTCGTCGTGCAGCACGATCTGAACTATAAGTGCTTTTCCATACCATTCATTAAACTCTGCACTTGGGTCCTGCTTTCTTTCCTCGCAGCACTTCTGCTGGCCATGACGAAATAGAATTAGGAGTAATGAAAGCTACACATACTGTACATGTTAAAATACAAAAGAGTGATGCTAAACAGGTGTTTTGCCTTTTATTATTAGATATGGATATTTATTATTTGATGATTTATTTATATGATCTTTTTTATTTTGTGATGTGTACATTCATTATTTTTTGTTATTTAAAGTGTTGGTGTTTTATTTATTAGATGTTATGATTCATTTGTGTAGTCTGACACACACATTTCCCCCTGGATGTATATTAAATAAAAATCAGTTGAATAAGGCAGATGTTGCTGTTGACATCATGCACTAATTAATCTAAAGTTTCTTACATAAAATGGATCCAAGCTGTCTAACAGCTAATAGGGGTGTGTCTCCCTTGACCCATTTTAACCCAGTTCTAAAAAGCAGCATGTGTTTAAGATAGGCTGAAATAGGCACATTTTGTTACTCATTTGGAAAGCAGTTGACTGCGTGGGAGGAAGTCGCAGTTGTCAGAGCAGCTCGTGTTTCTCAATCACACTTTTGCTCATCAAACACAGTTGTGCTGTAAATCTCATCACATACACCGCATGCCAACATTGCTAACAAGAAAATCCTAGCATGCAAGAATGAAATGCTAAAACAGTAGCATATATCAGTAAATAGATGGCTGTTTTTTTTTTTTTTTTTTTAAAGATGTGCACCAATAAACAGCATGAAAACAGTGGGGCAAATGTGATATTCGTTCATAATAAGCATCTCCTCCATTTTCTTTTGTTATCTTGTGTTCTGTTGGTTCTTCAGTTGAAATAAAATAACCATTAGCAGCAACAAATGAGACATTCACATCCTATACCCTTTACTCTTCTTTTTTTATTATATTCTTTCCCTTTTATTTGTATTCCTACTTCTTAGATAGATGAATCAGGACGGTTAGCACTGTCTCCTTGAACCTCCAGGGTCCGGGTTTAATCCCCGGCCAGGCTCGATTCCCGTCTCTCCGTGCCTGGTGGGTTTCCTCTGGGTACTCTGGTTTCCTCCCACAGTTCAAGAACATGCAGATTAGGCTAATTGGTATCGTGAAATTGCCCGTAATGTGTGAATGAGGGTTTGTGTTTGTGCCCTGCGATGGATTGGCATCCTGTCAAGGGTGTATCTCACTTCATGCCTTGAGCCTCTTGGTATAGGCTCCTGGCCCAACCGCGACCCTGAACACAGGATAATGTGGTATAGAAGATGAGTAAGTGAGTGTTTCCTTCGTCACATGGAAGAAATGGAAAGTTGTTTGCTGAGTCACATGAATGGAATGAAAATGCTGTGAAGGAATTTCGATGTTGCTTGTTGTGTTAGGTGAATTGTCAGAGTTAATTACTCTTGCTAACATCCTTAACAGCTAGGATGCTATTATGAACACTTCAATTGAGATTGCACAATGCTGCCAGGGGGGAGGCAGGTTTCAATCTCCAACTAAAGCTTAAAGAGTCGCGTGCTGTGCGTCATGTAATGTGAAGAGAATCACTAATCAGTTCTATTCATGCGATTCATGATGCAAGTGGAAAATCACAGGACGCCCATGAGAACCCAGGAAAATTCACTGTACTCTCCATTGTGCTATTGTTATTATGAGGTGACATCTAACTTATGGAACGAACTGTAAGAAACAGGTGCAGATGATGACAGATGATCAGGCCGGTGATGGAAGTGGTTGTAACAGATGAGAGGGGAAATGAGGTCGCTGCTGAGGTTGGTACATAAATAACCGACTAAAATTTAAACATGTATATTTAGACACTTTTTAGCCTGTTGACATAAAACATTTGTTTAATTAAGTCTACATCATTTCATTTAATATTTAAAATTGGGGGGGCTCTAAACTATTGCACAGTACTGTACTGTATGTCATGGGAAATAATGTATTCGGATAAACCTGAAATATTCTTGAATATGCTTTTTCCCACAGGCTTGAAATTCATTATAACTTAATATAACTTAAGACATGCAGTACTATGTTTGCTCTGCTACAGAATACTGAGAACATCCAAGTTCTTTATTAGTTTGTGCAGAAAAGATGTCGGCTTCTGCACAGGTTCTTCTGTCAATCATCAGCAAGCTGCGGATGTGATGTGAAATTAATTACAGAGGTGTCAGATGGAACTTTGCTTATACCTGTAAGAAACACAAGCATACAGTATTTCAAAACTATGAAATAAGACGTTAGGTACAATAGGATATTAGGTAATTAAGCAACATCAACAACAACAGTCAGTTGTTATTTTAAGACATGAAGGCTTGCAAGAACCATATTGTGTCAAGTGCATTTGTAAAACCCATAAAGCACCATGCTGAAACTGGCTCTAATGAAGACCTTCACAGGAAAGGAAGACCAAAACTGACCTCTGCTGCAGAGGAGACGTTTATTTAGAGTCACCAGCCTCAGAAATCACCAATTAACAACCAGCACCTCAGATTAGCGCCGTTATGAAGGATTTACAGAGCAGAAGTAGCAGATACAGTGGAACCTTGGATTATGAGCATAATTCATTCTGGAAGTGGGCTCATATTTCAAAACACTCGTAAACCAAAGCAAAATTTCCTATTAGAAATAATGGAAACTCAAATTATTCGTTCTACAGCCCCCAAAAATATAAACATAAAAATAATTAACACAAAATATAAAGTAAAAGTAAAACTAATTATCCTGCACTTTACCTTTAAAAAAAGTAAAAATAAATCCCGACAGAGATGTGTTTCCGTTTGTGCACGCAGGCGCTGTGTATGTGTGTGTGTGTGAAGATAAAGTAAGGAGCCCCTCCCCTCTCCCCCTTCTCATCTTACACAGTTAACCTTCATCCACTCTTTTCACACACACGCGCACACAACATAATCACTGTTTTATCAGAAAAATAAGCAAGAAATCCCCCTAATTACAATCGATTGAGCGACACACTAACGGAATCACTGCTGTAAAGTAAAAATAAAACAAATTAACCTGCAGTTTAACTTTGAAAAGAATCGTGACAGAGCAGTGTTTCTGTGTAGAGCAGAGAGAAAGAGTAGAGAAAGTAGAAGGGGTGTGTGTGTGTGTGTGTGTGTGTGTGCGCGTCATTGGACACCGTGCCACACAAACACACACACACACACAGACACAAAGAGCAGGTTGAGCCTTGAGCAGAGAGAGAAAATGGATCTTTAACCTCTCTAATGAGACTTTCTTTTGCTTTACACACGCGCTGTATGTCACATGCGGTCACAGTGTTATAGTAAACAGGACATGCGTGCACGGATGTTAACCCACAATTCCGCAGCGCAAGAGAGAGAAAAAACGTTGGCTCAGTTGTGATCACGTGACGCTCGGCGTCAAAACAAGAAGCGCATGCGTGATACATGATACTCGGTACTCGTAAACCAAGACTTGTTTGTTTTCCAAGTAAAAATTTATTAAAAATCTTTGCTCGTCTTGCGGAACACTTGCAAACTGCGTCACTCGCAATCCGAGGTTTCACTGTGCATCTCAAAATCTACTATTATAGGAGATTATTGTGTATTTTGGATGCCTTTGGCATTGTTTTACATTGTAGAAAGAAAGAAATATCTGGAAAGACCATGCAATTAGAACGTGTGTCTAAACTTTTGACTGGTACTCTATATTATTCCCATAATATACAATATAATTCCCAATATAAACTGTATATTATAAGCCTTTTCTACTTTTCTGTGTGTGTGTGTGTGTGTGTGTGTGTTTTGTGCGCGCTCACTTTCTCCACTCTTTTGCACATTCTTGCAATCTGTGAGCTTGTTCATTTCTGTCTTGTAATTTATACAGCAGATTTATCACATTTTATTTATTAAAAAAAAAAGTCTAAACCAGGCAGTAGATGTGGATCTCGCTGCATTGTAATGTTGGATAGTTTGATCTGTCAATGTAATCTGTAGGCTTGAAGTTGTTTGCTTTTGTTTGAATTCCCAAAATTTGACTTGAATTCAGTTTTAAAACCTAACAAATAAATTTACATTTTTCAATTCAAATTCGTCACTATCTTCACAATTCAAGTTTTCAGTAAAACTTCGAAATAATCTACACACAAAAAAGCACAAATAACATTCAATATTTTAAGGATATGTAAAGCAAATTAAACATTATATCTGATGTTTAAGAAGTAATGTTTTATATTTTAACTAGAAAAGCTCAATATGTTTTCCAGAGATAAAATTTAAAAGCAGTACAACCGTTTGGGATTTTAAATGAAATTCAAGTGCAAATAAAAATGCAAGACTTGCATGTTATTATGAAATGGATTATAACCGGGGACAGCTTGACGAGACAAACGCGCTCCCCGAAAATCAGGAGAGTAATGTGCAGAGTGCTCAGGTGTGTTCTGTACCCCTGGTGTGCTGAACATCACAGCGCTCAATCCCTTGCTCTCGTCCACGCCATGTTCTGAGCTGAGAGCAGAATCCTGCTGAGTGATTAGCCATGTGCCCCTGTGGAGTCTTTCGCTCTTTTTCTTCTCTCCCTCCGGTGCCGCTTTCATCCCTCCACCATGCCCATTACACATGACACATGCAGGCTGAGCGCAGCAGTGGGCCACGGCACCAACGTCGCTGAAGCCACAGAGGAGTCGCGTGGCAACGCAGGAACGGACTGATTGGAGTAGAAGGTTGTGTGATTTGCTTTGGCCGTTTTCATCTGGATGCGAAATCAGTGTAGTGAAGAAGTGTGAGAAGATTATGACCAGCAGCAGGCACCTGTTCCTCGACGTTTCACTGGCCTTCTGGGTGTCTCTTAGGGTGTTTTCGCACTTGAAACAAACCTTGTGTGAGTTTAAGACAGCAATTCACTCCTGGGATTAGCAAATAATGTGATTAATTCCTGATCCATGTTTTGCAAGGACATGCAATTCTGACTGCCTGCTTCCTGCCTAAAACGCTGGCCTCCCAGGAACTTCTTTTGGAAATGGCTTCCAAAGAGCCACCTCGGCCAGGATCGTCATTCACAGATGCACGCGCAATTCAGATGTTTTACTGCATCTAATAATCTCATCATCGCACTGTGCTTTAAGTCTTCTGTAAATGTAAAACATGCCATCAATCTTGAGAAATTTCATCACAAGTCCCGGTTTGACTTGAATGCCCCTTGTGTATGGTCTATAAGCAGCTATGAGTGAAAGTCTTGAGCTGTGTAAAGAAGTTGATTAAATATTCTAACATCAGTAAAATGAATTTGTTACTGCTACCACACCACAGTTGATTATTTTTCTTTAATAACATATCATGAAGTGTTTTATTCCATCTATACTTATGCACTTTATCCATTTACTATATAGTGATGTTGTGGAATGTCTGTAAAACAAATTAGTTCCTGTTATCACTTAGATTTTAGCAGCTTTAAACTGCCGTTCCATCACCAGCTTCCTCTCTGTTGAAGGTTGAAAGTCCAATAAATGGTACATTAGAACGACTGCTACAAAGAACACTGGCGACTCCTTCCATAAATATTAAATAAGAATCCCCTCACAAGTTTAAAACGTCTTCATTAGTCTTTTTCTTATGTGGTGCTTATCAGCGATGCAAGTCTCTGTGTATGAGTTGTTACTATAGAAATGTCACTGTTTTAGAATGAGCACATTAATGTAAAGTTATAATTAGCTGTTTTGGAAAATTAATTAACTCCTTCAGACCAATCCGAATTGAGAATTCAACAGGGGTGTGCTATAAAGACATATAATTGACCCGCTGTTCAGTGTGGAATGATGTTACTTTTCCTGAACAAGATCCAAATCTATCCTCGAGTATTCGAGGAGAGTGTAAAAGCGCCATTAATATCTGTGATTAAGTGAAATACGCTTTTATGCACTTGAGAGAAAATCTATAACGTCTGTGAAGCCGGACTTCCATAGCCTGCGGTGGGGAAAAGGGTAATAAATGTGTTTTAGTCTGAAAAGATTACAAAAATTGAACACTTTTCGATTCTTCTTTTATCACAGCGACAAAAGGTTCTCGGCTCTGGGCTTCGGCGCACGAATTCCACCCAATTACGAGGTAAGAGTCTGTTTCCGCTCATTGAGATTCATCTTTCGTCTTTTGATTTAACTCTGTTCTTTCATGGTTCAGTCCCTCCTTCTGACCTTGCCAAGCTGCTCGGCTGTTGGGATTCGATTTGAGGGTCTGTGGCCACATGTGTCACCTCTCTATTTAACACCTGGCTTCTTTTACATCAGCTGATTATCATATATCATCCTGGTCTACTTATATTGTCACACATATAAAATGAATAAAAGGAATTGGATTGGAAGGTATTTATGAAATTTATATATACAGTGGAACCTCGGATTACGAGCATAATTCGTTCTGGAAGTGGGCTCGTATTCCAAAACACTCGTAAACCAAAT
>JAQMYG010000007.1:25339398-25349794 GCA_030014215.1 Clariallabes teugelsi
CGTGTTTGATACACACATGCTTCACAACCGGCAACATGACAAGATGTTCCCATAGCGTTTTCACGCAGCATCGAGTGAAGCCTTTGAAAGGGAACCCAGTGTTATCTCAACGGCAGTAACATTGCCAAATTAATGTCACCACAATGTTTTGACAACCAAAAATTCCTGCTGAGAAGTTACTGAAATACAAAGTGCACAACACACTACTGAATATAATACATCTATTGCTCTACACAGTGCATTGTTTAATACAAGACAGAGGATTTTACGCTTTTTTGGTTCTCAACAACATGACTGGCAGCATTTTAAAATTTATGGACGTGTTGGTTGGTCCTAATAATACATGCAGTCCAAATCTCTGTGCTTATTTTTCAGGCGTCTCCTGCAGCCCTGGCGAAGTGCGTCTTGGCCGAAGTGCCCAAGCAGGTCGTCGAGTACTTCAGCCATAAGGCCATTCCTCCCATGAATCCAGTTTTAGACTCGGCACCCAGCTCTATCGCCAACACCCCAGATTAACACGTACCCAAGTCCTGACCTGTGATCTGTCCCTTCACGACTCCGAACGCGAGATCCGAGGACATCCATACTCCACAAACACGACATTTCCATTCCACATTTCACTGTGTATACATAACATGTTTGCACAGAAGGAGAATTAGTTCTTCTTGGATCGTGTCCCGTGCTTGGCATCATGCCCACATCTTCAATATCTTTGCTGGAATCTTCGTAGAAACCTTCCCACCACAGTTGCAGATCTCTGACCCCCTGCCAGATCTCTGCAACTTCTCTGCCAAGTCCATCTCTTAATTCTTAAAACAGATTTTTTTTTTAAATCCTGTGCCTTGCAGGACCTTTTCAGTGTTTTCTTAGCCTGCCTGCCCACTGTGCTTATCTTCTTTGCTCCTGATTTTTTCCTCAAGCCTTCACGCTGGCCTTTCACCACCCAGCTTTCAGCAACAGTGGACAGGATTATGTGTGTGGGGGGTGAACTGGACGATCACGATCGTAACTTGAAATTTATAAAGGTATAACCGGTGATGGCTGGTCATGAGAACTGTAACTCAGCATTACTTTTATGAAAGCGTTATGGATAAGGCCACTAGCATAGTATCTTATCATAGGCATAAAACTATAACATCTACGCAGGAAACCATTAAAAACAGAAAAATGACACTTTCTATTAGCTTTATATTTCAAACCACATGAAATATGTCATTTATACTTTAATTGGACAATCCACCCTGTTTTTGTTTATTACACTCACGTACTACTAATGATTGTGTTATGGATGCGCCAGCAAATCAGGCTTAACGTTATATAAAGCGTGATCCGCATGAAATCAAGGGGATGCTTCACTTGACCCACAATCTACAATCACATGACCGACTAAAGACTGTCACTGACAGGCTGCATGTATCTACATACAGTCCTGAGTAGAAAGAAATCAGCTTCACTTCTCATATATCCTTAATACTCTGCATATCTTCTAGAGACCACTGGTTATACTTGTGTACTTGGTTAAAAAAGTTCTAGTTATATTTCTAGTTAAATTAGCCACTTAATTGCATTTAATTGTAGCCATGCTGTAGTCAAAAATCATTCCTATGTCCATTTCCCAACGACAGAAAGAAAGCCTCATCTTTGAAATGTACTATATATATATACACACAACGTATATGAACGAAAGTATTTGGCCAAACCTGCAAAGACATTGTACATATACTTCAATATGAAGTATGGAGTCTGTCCCCTTTTTGCGGCTATAACAGCTTACACTCTTCTTTGAAGGCTGTCCACATGATTTTGGAGTGTTTCTGTCGGAATTCGTCCCCCTTCATTCTGTAGAGCGTTCATGAGGTCAGGCACTGGTGTTGAACGAGAAGACCTGGCTCGCAATCTCTGTCCCAGTTCATCCCAAAGGTGCTTGATAGGGTTGAGGTCAGGGCTCTATGTTAGGGCCAATCAGGTTCTTTCACACCTGACTCATCAAACCATGTCTTTATAATCCTTGCTTTGTGCACTGGGGCTCAGTCATGTTGGAATAGATAAAATCTCATTACTAATGTTGTTTCTTTTCCTTCTTCTTCTTCTTCTTCTTCTTCTTCTTAACCTGGCATGTTGTTTGCAAATTAACACAATTTAGAAAATCTTTTCCTCTGAACTCAAATCTTTGGAGCCCTTTTTGACAGTTTTTTTTATTTTAGACGTTAAACCAGAGCAAATCGAGCTTTCCATAAACGCTTGCTATGCATAAATCCTCAGAAAAAAAAAACAGTCCAGTGAGAGAAATAAAGGCACCTTATGAGGCAGTCCAGTATTTAAGGACTCTCTTTTGGGATATTATTATTATTATTATTATTATTATTATTATTATTGCTGCGATAAAGGAATCGTGTTACGAGTTTCATTCATCATTTTATTGGCATCTTCGCTGCCGTGATATACTCATGATTTTTTGCGAGTACAGTCCATGCTGGAAACTGAAGGACATTAAAAGGGAGAGCTCTGAGAGCTTGCACTACTCTTGGGTAGGAGTTTTGAATAGTAGGCAGGAGGCTGTTAGATAATGTTAGAGAAATTCTGTTAGTATTAGAGAAATAAAGTTTATAGGAAGATGATGTAGTCTTTCTTCCAGAATTTAGCTGTTCCATACGATATACAGTTCTGACAAAGGAAAATGTTCACTGATTTTACTGAGGATTATCATCTGGGATTATTATTATTATTATTATTATTATTATTATTTGCTAGATTCTTAAAGCAGACAATTTGTGTTATTTCATCAAAGTTGCTTTTTAATCTCCTCCAGACAACATGATAAGGATTTATTACAGGAACCCACTTGGAGGAAAGCACTATCTGATCCCTTCCCCTTGCGTAAGCTCATGATTGGCTAGTGTCACTATGATTGATGTGGGAGTGCGAGTGTGCCATCTCCCCATCTTCCCCCGAGAGAGCACAGCCAATTCCCTCTCTCTCTCTCTCTCTCTCTCTCTCTCTCTCGGCTCTCAGCGACGGATGGTTATAGCACCACCCTGGAATCTTACTCACGATCTCTGGATGCCAGAATTTTTAGAACGAACTTTCAGGAACGCTTTAGGAAATTCAAGCACTTTACTGTTTCACTTCATTTCACTTAGAAATAAAGGGCTCCTTAAGGGCTCTTTGGACGATTAAGGCTCCGACTCGTAACTGAAGTCTATTTTAGAACAGTGAAGGACTGGCTTAGGGTGCTAGATTGGACCTTTCAGATTCCTGTTGTGTGTAAACATGAACACATCAGTAATCGGAACACCATTATTAGGTTCAAAATTAGTTGTTTTTTTTTATTCACCCTACATAGACATACGCGGAATTGAAAAACTTCATCAGAAGAACCATTCTCCTGTTTTTTGAGTACTGATGTGTACAGTATGTGAAGAACTAATATCCTGATATCAGTATGATCAGAATGTGTACGCAATATTTATATGAGAAAGACTATGAAAAGTTTACATTTGGATTATATTTACAAATAGCAAATTCAACATTCCTTCTTTTCTCTATTCATATTGTTGTATATGTTGCGGAGGAAATGTGTCTCTTCAGCTGAAATCGTGTGAATGGAGACAGTTCGTTGTGAATAAGCAGGAACCGTCTCGTCTATTAATAGACTCGGGTAAGCGTACATTATTCAGTCTGGTTTCAAAAGGTCAGTCCGAGCTGATTGTTTCACTTAATTGGTGAATAAACTCTATGCATGGTAATAAGTAACTACAGAGAGGTGGTAAGGTTAGGAAAAGGAACTAATTATTCGTCTTTATCTATTAATATTGAAGGTATGCGACAACAAAGACCATGCAGGGAACGTATTTAGGTAGGTAGGTAGGTTTGTACACAAGCAGAGTGAGTTCTGATTAAAGAATAAGCATGATGAGCTGTTATAGAAAAATAATCAATGATGAAATTTATTCTTCTACTATTATAGGGGCAGTGGTTTCTCAAACGGTTTAGGCTGTAGGTTACTGGGTTTCTGATCGGAAGGTCAGGGCTTTGAGCCCTAGAACCACGGTGTTCCCCCTGTTGAGCCCTTGTCCAACGTCCTTAACACTATCTGCTCCAGGGGGCGCTGTATCCTGGCTGAGCCTGCGCTCTGAACCCAGCTTCCTCACTGGGATATGCGAAAATTACAATTTCCCTTTGGGACTAATAAAGTACTAATTATTGTTATTACAGCACAAAGTTCTTTTTTCAAAGCTGTTATGCCTCTTTATTAAAAAATCATACATTATGCATTTTAGCAACTAATATACCGTTTAATATTATGCAATGTCCGTGAAACAAGTTTCAGCATTCCTTCAATTTCCCTTGTTAGCTTATACGCCAAAAAGAAAAAAAATAAACACAGCTTGTTTCCTGAGAAATCCTATAATGAAACATTTTCCCGTGGCTGAACATTTATTGACTGTTACCAAGAACTGACTCGATACTCTTTATATAACAGTTTAAAAGTTTCCTTATAGAAAACTGTCTGTTTTTCTTTGTTAAATAATGAGACATTTTTATATGTTCATTATAAGACCTACATCATGTGGAGCATCTACCATGCAAGTCCCCGTGAATGAGCTGTTACCATAGAAACAATGCTATACTAGACAAATTAGTGTTAAGGACGCATAGACAAGGTTTGCGCACGTCGTTATTCAGACTTCGGGCAGAACTACAGGTTTAAGCTCTATTCGAAGTGTTATGTGAAAGTAGCACAGATTACATCATCCATGTTAGTCTTTTTTTATATATACTGTATGTTTTTGTCTTATGCTTGCATGTTACATTATATTATGTTTGACAGCAAAGGAGAAAAAAAAAGTTACTTCCCGTTTTAGTATGCATTTTATTAAGTATGTCTGTTTTATAAGGGTTACCTTGTGTTTAAAGATGATGTCTAGACATCATAAAAAAAACACCCTAACTTTTAATGGCGCAGAATAACAGAACACAGTTGTGAGAGTAAAAAACACTTCTCGTTATAATCCCCTGCTACACTAAGGCACTTATCCCAGTGTTTCACTAGTGCTGTTTTCTCAGTGCACCTGAGCCATGATCGGACTGCTGGCTGGATTGCCAAAGTCCCAGTTTGACTTGAACACCACTCATACATGCAGGTAGTTTTAATAGACTGAATACAGGTGAGAATCGCAAATAGATGATTATTAGACAACTGGTGTGGAAAAAGTAGGTTAGGTGTAAATAGCCTGGTGAAGTGATTTGCCTTCAAATAGTCTTTACATTATCCCTATTCTCCATTTACCGATTTTGAAACTTATTTTGGTCACCTATTTATCACTTACTCACTCTATACCACTTAACCTGTACAGGGTCACGGGAGGCCTATCATAAGGGACTCGGGGAACTAGGCGGAGTCCACCCTGGATGGGGTGCAGGGCACAAGCACTCACACACAATATGGAAAGGATGTTTCTCCTAAACTACATGTCTTTAGACTGTAGGTGGAAACCCACCAAGCACTCGGAGAACATGCAATCTCCAGGTGCGGGACTCGAACCCTCAACCCTGGAGGTGTGAGGCCACCGCGCCAACCGCTACGCCGCCGTGCCACCAGGCTATTGATCAAAAGCTTTGAAATCAATTTGTATAGTATTGTAAAAGATTCATTGGTATAATCAAATATCAAATTATTGCCTATGAGTCAAAATAGTATTATAATGTATCATAGAAGATTTTGTATAAAATATTTAATTGTAAAATATCAAATCGTATCTCCTAATAATACACTCCTAATAATAACTGAATATATTTTGCAGTAGACATTATATTTTATCATCCAACACAGTAACACTGTCTAAAATGGACTCATGGACTCATGGTTTGTTATGAAAGAATTATTCATTTCAGGTTTTGTGAAGAATTTCATCTCGGCTTGTAGAGAAATCCCATTGAACCACTTTACAAGCGAAGTTAAACGTAAACGTCTCAGTAAAACCATCGAGGGTGTTATTCAGATGGAAATGTGAGACTGGAATGGAAATGAATCTTTTTGAAAGCAGAATATGCTCTCACTTTAAATGTCCCAATGCAATTTAGAGGAAAAAAACTAAATGCTCAGGTTTTCTTGAAGAGGATTTATTTATCCAGGCGTATGTGGCATTTCACGATTTCGGTAACAATCTAGTATTTAATTGTCCAGTTTGCGCAAATGATTTGAAATATGAATAAATGGAGTAAAAGTTAGCTTTTTTCATATAAAATCAACCAAATAAATTGTAACGTTTTTAAGCCCAGTGGAGTGCTGGCGTGAGCGGTCGTCTCTCATCTCATAACTCTGCGTTATTCTAATAGATTTTCAAGTATTTCCTCATGAAATGATTCAAGTACACGATTCCTATTGATCTCTTTACTTGGATATGTATATAGTCATACAGAGTCATAAGGCAGAATCTAAACGCACTCATTCTTCATGATTATTGTCTCATGCTGGGGGTCGAGAGGGCAAAAAATTACTGCTACCAAAAAATAAAATATAAAGGATTTATATTATAAAACACAAATTTTTGCTTTCGTACATAGAAAAAAACTCTGCTGGCTTCCACCAAGCCTGAAGCTCTTTTTGTTTTTGTTTTTTTGAAAGTTTGCACATTTCAGATGATGAAATATAAAATCACGTGTATAATTGTGCATGAACAATGGAGCACCACTGACTGCAGCATGCCACTTCACTTTAATTTCACAGGCTCATGGGGTTTAATGCAGCTTCGTACATAATGCAGTACGTACGCAACCGGATCAATGTACTGTAAATAATGGCAGGTGGACTTTGTTCTGTATGTATATGATTAATTATTCATTACTGAGGCAACACATTTAATGATATTGCTATGCTGGTAAATGATATGTAGTAAAAAAAAAAATAACGCAGAGATTTAAATGAAAGCTCTTGTAGCGTAAAGTGCATTTTATATTACAAGGATTATTTAATTATTTATTTATTTACATTATGAATTTATATGTATTTATTTATTTTATATTTTACGTATATTTATATTTTATGTTTTTTTTTTCTTGTTTTTTTAAAAAATATGTTTTTATTTCTTTATTATTATTAATGCGTTGTGTTGCTCAGGCACTGGATCATTTCTGTGGCAGTGATCCTGATCCTCCATGAATAATTTTGTACATATGAACACAAACATACACACACACACACACACACACACACCAACCCCCAAGCCGACGGCAGATCCGTCCAGAACCATGGTGTACGAAATCAAAAGTCCATTAAAACTAACTCTTCTCGGCCCACACATTAAACATCGATACGGTTAAAGGTCAGAATGCATTCCTGAAATGAAATAAGACTTTCATTGTTTTTCTCCGTGTCCCTAAGGGCCGTGCCCAGTCTCCTTACTGGATTGTGGAAATCATTTTACTTCTTAACCAGATCTTTTCTAAGAAATCTCCAGTCTTTGTGTTTTGAGACGGCCGTCACGATCTCCGTTTCGAGAGCACTGTAAATTACTGCATGCGTTACTCAGTGTGGAATGTGCTGTTTGTTTCTTCAGAGTAATACTTGGTGTGAGGCGACTTTGTCTTTGCCTCCTGCAATGCTAATCTTGTACTGTGTGCTTCTAATCCTGCATCAAGGCCAATAAACATGATGAACAACTCCATGATGTTGTTTTGTGTGTGTGTGTGTGTGTGTGATCGAGATAAAATGAGAGGGAGAGAAGGAGAGAAAGTGATAAGTTTGGTGTAAATGTTATCTTTATAAGCTGTAAATTGGTTAGTGGGATTTTGGCAGGTGGGGAACCCTAACAAGATGGGGGAAATGACTCACCTCCAAATAACTCCCCTATTGATCTGAGGACTAGACATAGAGCTCTACATTGATTACCCAAATTGAAATCACACATTTCTTTTTTCTTGAATGTCTGTTGCATGTACGTATAAAATGAGCTAATTTAGCTATATGACACAAGCAGGAGTGATGTTGTGCTGGTTATCAGATGATGCGGTTATAGGCATCAGGGTGTTACCCATCACTAAACCATCACTATAGCATCATTTTTAGAGAACATTTTGTTTCCTAAATAAATGAGGTATTAAAGTTCTGTAGTCCATTATTTTTATAGAAATTTGTTTTTTTTAGGAACTTATCGATCTAATAGAATATTTAAACAGCTTGATAAGAAAATATGCATATCCATATGCATATCTCCATATCCAATTTCACAGAATGTACACGTTCAAACGTGTCATTTAGTACTGCTGGACGGCCTAGAATGATAGCAACAGAATGTAAGCATCTTTTTCCTGGCTTCAAAATTCTCCAAAAACCTTTTGAACACATTTAAACCACTTCATGGTTTAGTGGCTCTTCATCGTGCTTTGCTCAAAACTCTAAAATGAGGTTATAGAGTGGTTTTCAAATTAAACACTTTGTTATAGACAGCCGTGACCATCAGAGAATAATAATCTTTCCAAAATCAAAAGTCAAAATCCATAAATGCTGTCAAACTGTCCATTTTTTTGCAGGGAATGTTACCTCAGATACCTGTTCTTGGCTAAACGAAGGGGAATCCTGCTTTTGTAGCCCATCCTTCTCAAGGTTTGCTATGCTGTGGTTTTTTTTTGAGTTTCCATAGCCTTCCTGGGAGTTCCAAAGTGTCTCCTCTGATCTCTCTTAACAATGAGGAACTGTAAATGGAACTATTTGTTGAGAGTGGGGAATTTAGGGAACATACAAGCTATAGGAGCCAATCCTTTGGATTTGTCTTTTTACAGCATTGTATCTTATTTGCACAGAATTCAGAAAATGCAGTTCATCCGCAGCATTATCACTTGCTGCTGTCACTGAAATCAAGTCACCAGGTCATGCACGTACGTGGACATGAATTATTGCTTCTGTCTTTGGTCGTTTCCTAGCGTGAACCACCTTCTGATGGTAAGTACAGTGTGTTTTACTCGTTCGTTTTCCACTTTTTACATCGAGCACTCGACATTTGCAAAGTGCTTTTATGTGATTTTCAGAGGAACCAAATTGAGCCAAACAGCAGATCGGCATGACCGTGGGAGATACGAGAGATCTGCTTCTGCATGATAGTACTTCACACTCTGTGCACTTCATTTCCCCATAGTTCCACAAGGTCAAGTTTCCCGGTAGCCACACTAAACACTGCAGCGTTTGAGCTGCTCTCAGCTTCGCTCGGGTGGCCTTGTTTAGTTTATGTAACACAAAGAGAGAGCACGGCGAATAACATGAGGTTGCCATGGAGAAAGCAGAAAGCAGTTGGATGGGAGATGTGGAGAGATGGACTGAGAGATATCTCAGTTAGAAATGCTGAATGAATGTTAAAAAAGAAACAAGGACGTGAAGGCCAACGGTGTGTCTCTGAATAACGCAGAGAAAATCAGCTGTAAATGTTCTTCTCTCACCGGGACTGACTCATCAGGGCCGCTGGCTGCAGTCGTGATACTGGTGGTGATGATGTCATTGACTGGTGGAGAAAAACAAGTTTTCTGGAAAATAATCTTTAATTATAACTGACAGGAGCGTGAAGGCCTTCTTCTTTATGCTCAAATAACAATTACATCAATCTGTGCAATGACACACACCGTAGCAAAGTCAAAAGACCAGAGAACTAGCGAATCAACCAACAAATTATTCTGCAATCCACACTGAAAACTTTTTTCTTTTAACTCTTCATCAACATTGGTCTAGTTTTCCCATTGGTTTACGCTTTAGTTAAAATTGCCCACCATATTGTTCGACTACCTGCTGACACTAGTGCAGTTGCATCACCTCTACCATCAGGAAGTGATACAGCAGCACGATCAGCCATCTGTCCAGTGCTGTCATCTTTGGATCTGTACACTCTGCTCAAACAAATCAGCTTCCAGTGATTCAACGTCCATGCTAATTAGTACAACGCTGGTGCCGTTGTGGTTGTTGAGGTTGACTCTTTTTTTTGCATTAAATTGTATACCATTCTATTAACATTTATATATTTTATTACCATAAAACAATTTGGGTGATTTTAAGGTTGGCCTTTTGTTCTGGGTTAGAGTTTAAAATGTAAAAAAAATTTTTTATTAATTGGTTTATTTTGTCAATAAACACAAAGCACACAGTAATATCAAAGACTCCTCCCACCCAAGTCACAAACTCTTTGACCTTTTTTCATCCAAGAGAAGGTACAGGAACATTCGCACCAGAACCAGCAGGTTCAGATCCAGCTTCTTTCCCAAACCATATTATATATACATATACAAATGTATATACAGTGTTTGTGTATATATATATATATAGATATATAGATATATAGATATACAGTACAGGCCAAAAGTTTGGACACACCTTCACTCATTCAATGTGTTTTCTTTATTTTCATGACCATTT
>JAQMYG010000007.1:25421566-25450856 GCA_030014215.1 Clariallabes teugelsi
ATGATTTTCATAATATTGTATAATTAGTGGTTTTGCATGTGATATTGTTATTGTGATAATATTGCACAATGTATCAGGGCATGATAAAGTTCTATTGATTATTCTGTCATGACAGCTCCCGAATGAAGGAAGATTTATAGAGTTAAATTGTCACTGGTATAAATGACGTCCTGTGGCGTTCAGTTTTCGACTTTGGTCGTCTCAGTCTGTGGCTGACCGTGCTCCTGTATGACATCAGTAACTCGTATAGGGGATGTGATGTACAGTATTGTCCATGATACTAAGAAGTTTCTTCAGCATCCTCCTCTCAGATACCTTATCAGTGATGGGAACTCGTTTCGGGGGAAACTACAGCAGTGCAGTCTGAAGGTCGCTTCATGACGTCATCAGCCAAGTTGCATATCTATTAATATGGTCGAGAACACTCGTATCAATAAAAGAAAGGTGTCGTCTGTACATTGGGCAGACCTCACTCTGTATCTTTTACGTTTCATACATTGCAGGATCCGAAACCAGTCTCAGAAATCTTTCTGTGTCTGTCCAGCATCATGCAAAACTGTCTGGACAGAATTGAATGTAACTTTTGCAGTACTTGGTTATCTGCCTGAAGTTTAACCTGCACCATAAGTGAAATCAAAATATTGAGTGGAAGTGATGGTGAAAGGTCATGTGGCGGATTTAGTAGTCTAATTTAAAATAAGCTACTTGCTCAGTGTAAACAAACACCTGCACCAATGGATATTAATTAGAAAAGCTAAACTGAATATTTTTATTGGGATTAGTTCATATTTTCACAGCTGAAATAACGGCGCTGAAGTGGAATAAGTGAATTTTAAAGCGCTGGAGTCATTTTAAGAAAACCTTTAATCTTTATCTACTTTTTGATTTGATCATCTGTGATTCACTCTCCGATTACCGAACAGGGAGTGTATTTGACTGACGACAAAAGGGGTACAACTTGGCATAAACAAGGTGTAAAATATAAACATTTCTATATCCCCTTTTTCCAATTGATTGTATTAACATGAAATGACAATAGATTTAAATCCTTGACGTGAACTAGATAATTATTTATTTATTTATTTATTTATTTATTTTTACAATTTCCTAATATCTTTCCACCAGTCCAGTGGAAAATAATATAATGTTACATCAGACAGAATTTTGTGAAATTATAGTTTAAAATGCTTAAAGTGTTCAGCTTTGTTGCAGGCAGACATGTACGTGGGCTTCACCCTGAAATAATATCACCGATTACATTAAAGCTGATCAGATTATTTTTAGCTTTGAACTACTTCTACAAACTCTCTTCCCATCAACGACAGTACTTTAGCTAGTTTCAAGTGAGCGTCACTGTGCCTGGGTTCAGTCCTATACTTTACACAAAATACAAGGACTATAGAATCTTATAGAATTGAATAAGGTTTGATCATAGAATGTATTTTCTTTTATAAAACTAGCATACTCCTGTTCAAAGAAAAAAAATAATTTGGTCACAGCACTGCAAATTATGTATTTACCATGTAAAATCAAGTGTGATATTTACAATATAGTCAAACTGACCATTTATGTATTTACAAATTAAACAATTCACAAACCATTCAAGTTAACTATTTATGTATTTATAAAAAACTCAAATGAAGGATTCATGTGGTTGCAATGTAGTCAAAATGCGTACATATTTAAAAGTCAGACCAAATATTTAGATTTTACAAAGATTATGCTAGCTGTTTATACGTTTGCATGTTTGTTTATAATCCGGGCAGCTAACTATTTACATATTTACAATGCAACCAAACTGCATATTAAAAAGTAAAAATGACCATGTATGTATTTATAAAATGATCAAACTCTGTGTTTACAAATGATCAGTCACTATTTACCATTTATGTATTTACAGTATAATCAAACTATTTTTTACAGGTTTTGAAATTTAGTACTTTTTATAAAAATGCAGGTTATCATGATGTAGAGGGGAAAAAAAGCCCAGTGTGAACTTGTTAGTCGTGAAGATTTTCTGACATTTACAAAACACTGACGATGGAGAACCTTTCGCTAAATAGTGAATAAATGTTTCTTTCCAGAAAACGTCACAATCGCACACAGATTTAATGAGTTCATGTGATGCGTGTCTCATGCAAGGTCGTGTATGTGAGCTGTTACAAAAGAACCGATAATGTGTTGGAGTAAGAATCTGTAAAGTGGAGCTGGAAATGCTGTCCATGATTAGCATTAGCATGTCAGGTATCACTTATTTTAAAATTCTTTAGTCGTGTGGTTCTGCGTCTCTGCTTATAGATTAAACGCTACATCTTGATGATTTACAGTCTGCATTTGTCCTATACTGGTGAACTCTATGTACATGTTCATCATGTAGTGTCAGTAGGTTGTGTGCTACTCGTCTCTTCATGGTACAAACCTGCTAACCCTCTTTCTCTTTCTGTCCTGTTGTTTCTCAGCGATCTCGGGCAGCGACGTCCCAGAGTGGGTGGAATTTGTGGCCGTGTGGTTACCGACCTCCAACGGCTTCCTCAATTGCATCTTTTACTTCTGGATCAACCAGAGCTTCAGGAGGAAATTCCACTCGGTTCTGCACAGACTGTGTTTCAGACACGGCCCCGATGCCAAACCCGTACACGACTCTGTGATCGCCGTGTTAAACAACAACACTGTGCACGAGAGGTCTTCCAGCGTGTCGTCCACGTGCACTTTACTCACAGGCGCTGTCGAGAGCTACAACTGACAGCTGGGAACCAAGTGGACATCATCCGGCGCTATAAACTACTTTCTCTGACGTGTGGGTTAATGATGCACCTGTGGATCACTGGTATGGTTCATTTTCAACCTCCAAAGTCACACAGACTTTTAGCTCGTGGGCAAATTTTTTTACATTCACTGCACTTCAAATCTGGGTTGGTTTTTTCCTTATTATTATTCTTATTTTTCTTTTATGTTCTACACCTTCTTCTACTTTGTCTTCAAGATCACATCATCAGCAAGGACTCCTTCCTATTTTGTAAAATTTCTTTTTACATTAATTTTCTTACAATAGTAACGCATACTGCCTTGAATAATTGCCACCGAAATCATTTTCCCCTCATTTTAATGTTCACTCGACTGCATAATGAAAGTTGTGTTCTGTCAGATTTTATCGATATGTCAACAGCCGGCAGTACAAAAAGGTTAACCTTTATACAAAAGGAAGGTAATTAGGCACTTAACGTCATATAAAGGTCAGCGCAGCTATGTCTGTTGGAAAATCAGCACTTTTTCTTTTTTCTTTTTTTTCCTCTTTCCCCAGATAGAGGTCCATGCACCCTTTGTCTGCTCTTCTGTTTTATAGCCTCAGTTTAATTTAATTCAATAGATTGTTGCATGGAATGTAAAGGGTAAAGATATTTTCTGGCACTTTCTTGTATACACTCATATCTTGTGTATGTTGTAAAACTAGTTTTAAAAAAAATACTTTTGTCAGCAGCTTGTGATGCCTTTTTTTTTGGTGTTTGTTGAAGAAGGACGAGAGGCCTGTTCATGTCTCTGTATTTAAACAATAATTCAGAAAATTAAAAAAAGGTTTGTAAAGTATTTTTGTAAATAACCAATTTTAGTGTTTAAATGTTTGTGCTGTAAAATAAAGCTGTAAAGCCCTTGTATTAGACTTTGTGTTGTATTTTCTTATCAATTCGTCTCACTGGTATATTTAAGAAGAAGGTTTGTGACTTTGTCTTGTAGACTCTTCAACCATCTCACGTCACGTGTTCATTATGACGTCTGTATCTCGCACTTTAAATTGGCCAAATGAAAAATGCAATCTTTTAGCCATCTCCCCCCCCCCCACCCCCCGCCCCCACTTTTTTTTTCCTGAGATTTCTTATATCTTCTTCTCGAGCGATCAGTTCAGTAACATCATTGAGATGTCGCGGAGCTGACAGCCCGGTGCGAGCTGCCTTTGTGTCTGATGAAATCCCAGCACTTTCCTATCTACACCACTAAGAAATGACGCGCATGACTGCTTGGATGTATAAACGACACCTCTGGAGATTTCAAACCCTTTTCAAAAAAATAAAATAAAATAAAGACCTGAGAAGAATACATACATGGCCAAAACTGACTTGTAGAAACAGTTTGATGAGGGGCTAAAAGTCTAACCTCTAACAATGGCTTGACTATAAAACTATTAGGGTTCAGCGTTATACCTGTATGATATCTAAATGTTCCGGCATATTGGTGTTAAACAGACATTAATGTAAGGTTTAAATTCAGAATTCTGGATTGCAACAGCACCACCAATGGTTCACTCACTCATCGTCTAGATCACGTTATCTTGCATACACTGGCAATTTGGGAACGCCAATTCCAGATCATGGAGGTGCAAGGCGACAGTGCTAAGCACTAAGCCACCGTGCTGCCTCCACCAATGATTGTAAGAAAAATATACAAATGGTTTAAAGATATTGTATGAGAATGGGGCTGATTTCTTTATATATTTTTTTTTTACTGCTTACTGATTCAGTGAAAGTTATGTTGTCAGGTGATTATGATGTCCCGCACCAACCACTTAACTTCCGCTGCTTCACCACCCATTGTGCCAGGGTCCATGTTGGTTGTGTAGGATCTTATGCATCTTCAGTGTTTAGTCCCAGAGATGACAAGTTCACCTCTGTTGTTTTTCCTCTCCTGCATCTGCTGCCAGATCATCTGTCAAGGTCACCCAGTATTGAATGTTTTCCTCACAACCGTCACTGATTTCCAAAACCAATCTGATGATGTGGCTTTTTTTATCCCACTCCACAGGAAGTTTTTCAGGAAAGCTTATAATAAATTTTTATTCTTTTTTTGGTCTCTATGATGGAGGAATGTGAAAAGAGAGAAACTCTAAGCCTGAGCTAAATCCCATTACTTCAGTCATCTGAGACCAACTCCCTGGCCTCCTGGAAGGTTTACGTTATTCAGGATTGGTCATTGAGTTTCAGCTTGATGGCTGTAGAGACGGATCTTATGAGTGAAACAGATATTGGAGTGCTTTTGCATGTTTTGCAGCAGTGAGAAGTGGGTACGTATGTGCAGTGTTGTGAGAGAGAGAGAAATAAGAGACAGATGTTATGTACAGTACACTGGGAACATTTTCGTATTTTAAAAAGAATTTTTTGGAAAGTTTCCAGCATACAATGGTAGAATTGTATCATGTAACATTTACATTTAAAGATGAAAGGATTAGACACTACAGGTAGATTTTTGATAAAACATCTAAAACAATGTATTCTTTTATACTAGTATACCAGTCTTAAGCTCCGCCCACCCTGCATAATCACATCATATATCTTCGAAAAGTTTGTTTCCTGATCTACAGTATGTGTCAGAAATAGATAAATGTGTCTAATTTATCTGTTAAAATTAAAGTTGACTATGATGAAAATCTCACGTCCTGTAATAAATCTTATAAAGAACATTAACGAGACTGGAAACACATTAAACCTCAGTGTCATTTTAAAAACAATTTTCTCAAAATTAACTTTTTTTATATCCAGAACCATTTTTTAAAATTATTTTTAGAGATTATCTGCATCTGTAACGTTTTCTGTCTTCATTCCTCTTTCTGTTCAGAAAAATTTTCCCAAAATATAAAAAACAAAAATTCATATTTCTACTTCACCCCTGAGTTCTCACATCTTATTTTTTTTCTGTTTTTTTCTTTTCACTTGTTCCTGTTCAGAAGGATGTCAAGAAGAAATTTCCTCCTTTTTTCCACAACAATAGACAGTACATAGTAGATAAGGAAAAGCACAAAAACAAGACAAATAACAAAAAGACAAACAAAACAAAGACCAAAAAAAGAAGAAGAAAAAACAACAGATATAAGCTAAATGACAAAAATACACGTCTCATGTGACCCGTGTACAGTGTGTGTGGTTGTTTGTGAAAGTGCATCAGGGTAATAAGTGGAATAATTTCTTAAAATTAAAAAGAATTAAGAATTAAACAGAGCCCGAGTGGTCATGTCATTTATTTGTTCTAATTTGTTCACTTGTTTTACTAAATCCGAAGAACAATTTAGTAATACGAGCAAACAAAAACAAACAAAAAAAAAAATACGCTTCAACTATGTGCACAATTTTCTTTGCGTAAAACGGCAAAAATTGTGCTAAATCCTGAGCACAATTAATAAAACAAAAGAACAAATTAGGAAAAATTAAGACATGACCCTTTCAGGGACACATTTGTTTATCTATATTTTAAAAAAGTGCCTCAACAATGTAATAATTATATTCATTTTAACAATATGAGAAGAATAGATTTTCAAATTAGATTTAATCAAGTATGCAGAGTTGAGTAGTCCAAACTGCATTTTGAATAAATGTCAATTTGAAAATTAGTGTTCGGTTATTTTTTTTATTTACATCATAATGCCGTAATGCTGTTCTGCATTATTTATTCAGTTGTTTTCGGAAAATCTATTGGACTCCTACACATTATATTTTGGTTCAGTGCTTTCCACATGTAGAGTTATAACACTGAGATGTTCCACTTCAGTTGCCATTGTAACTGTTACAGCCATGAAATTCGAAAACCTCAGTCTGACAGAATGGAGACAATCACACTGGGTTTGTCCTCATTAACACAGACAATGCCGCCACTAACAGCTTATTTTATACCGGCATTGGAAAGCTCTTGTTTCCCTGAAAGCTTTGTTTTTCTGTTGGATTTCCTTAAATAAAAGAACTTCTTTCAAGCAGAACTCAAGATGGATTCATAAGGAAGTGCATTTGTTTTGGATAATATCTAGGAGCGGCCTCGCACCTCGCAGCTCCGGGGCTTCTCATTCGATCCTAACCTTGGGTTGGTGTCTGTGTGGAGTTTCACATCTTCTCCCAGTGGCTGTGTTGGTTTTCTTCATGTTCTCTGAGTTCCTCCACGCTCCCAAAACCATGGCTCCTGGTGTACTACAGTAGCACCTCTTGTTGTGCTCGTATTCAGAATTTCATTAGATTTGTATAATTGCATTACACTGTAGTAGAATATTAGACTGAGTAAATCCACAGAGATAACGACTCATATGAAAGTAGACACTTCAGGCTTTTTTTCTCTTACATATTTATTAGTGTTTTTTTTTTTTTTTTTAACAAGCCTGCTAGGTTTAAATGTTATCGTTGGTTGTAGATGTAGTATGCATCTTTCATTCTCTTTAATTTTTAAATTATTTATTTATTTTTCTAAATCTCTTGCATGGTGCTTGATGGGAAAAACTGTTCCCCACCAAGCGGCTCACACCCCTCCCACTTCCCATCCCTAGATATTCTACACACAGAAACCCAACAGTTGCCCGACTCCATCTTAGAAAAGACTGGCATTAAAATTCTTCATTTGTTTATACTTGAACATGTCCATAATTTCCATTCCACCAAAGTAATGGAATGAAACAGACGTATTAAAATAGTAGAATATTATCATTTATATTTTTATACACCAATCAGCCATAACATTATGATCCCACAGAAAAGCCAGTGAAGCACAAATCACAGGGGGGAAAAAAGGTCAATGGTGGTCACAATGAAACCAGGCCCCAGGACACCCAGTGAACCACAGGCACCATGCATGGGGACTCGCAGGCAAAGAGCCCAAGGCTGCTGACCCGGGTCTCTGATCGCACTCATGGGATGCAATAGACCGACAAGTCAGATGCACAGAGGCCTCATCCCGCAACCCACAATCCTGCCGCCAGACGCCAAAGAACTCCCCAGAGGTCCTGCGGTTCCACACCCTGAGAGCACAAAGCCGTCCCGGTGGCACAAAGGGAACCCAAAACCTAGGTGGCTTTAATGTTAATGGTTTTAATGTTGTGTCAGATTGGTGTATATTGTACGTTTCTTTCCGACTAATCTTTAACAGCAATAACACATTTGTAGAGTGATTTCCTGATTTGAATACAGAATAAACCCTCTCCTGATCATATCTTGTAGGTCAGGATCCATTTTAAAAGCTTTTGGTCTCAACTGTTATAGGAAAATAAGGAGCAACAGGAAAAGTTGATATGGTGATATGGTGAAGGTCACATTGAAGGTTGTTTGGCTGCACGGTGGCGTAGAGGTTAGCACTGTGGCCTCACGTCTCCAGGGTCAGGGTTCGATTCCTACTTAAAGACTTTATGTGCAGAGTTTGCATGTTCTCCCCATCCATGGCGGGTTTCCTCTGGGTTCTCCAGTTTCCTCCAGCAGTCCAATGACATACAGATTGCCCATAGATTTGTGTGCCCTGTGATGGATTGGCACCCCTCCAGGGTGTACCCTGCATAGTGCCCCCGAGTCCTCTGTTATAGGCTCCAGGCCTTCCGTGACCCTGAACAGCATAAGTGGTATGGATAAAGAGTGAGAGTGAATGCTTTAGAATACCCAAAATACAACTTTATTTATCTTTTATCACGTGGAACACACTGTCAGCCATGCAAGTCCATGTGAATGAGCTGTTACTATAGAAACTATAAAGTGTCTGGAGGAGCGCATTAATATTACCCTGGAATTTACCTTTTTTTCAGATTTCTTTATGAAATCCCGAAGGACACTTTAAGCTTTGCCTTTTATATTTATGACTCTCCTCCATTGGCAGTCTCTACCTGAATTATTATCTTGAAATTATCATCATCATTTGCTTTTTTAACAGTCAGAGGTAAAGCTCAAACTTTTATGTTTTCCACCACAAAAAAGTCTTTAGATTATTATTATTATTATTCATTTAAAGAGAGACAAATAATTAAAATGGCGCCCCGGCGGTGTAGGGGTTAGCACTGTCGCCTCGCCCCTCCAGGTCCCATGTTCAATTCCCGTGTCGGATCCGTGTGCATGGAGTTTACATGTTCCCCCCGTGCTTGGTGCGTTTCCTCCCAAAGTCCAAACAAATACAGATTAGACTTATTGGCATTTCCAAACTGCCCGTAGTGTGTGAATGTTGACTGGAGATCCAACCATGGTCGTAAAATGGGAATAAATACAACAGTCACCATTGGCTTCCATGGTTGCTAGTTGGACTACAGAGGTTCCTGGATGGATAAATAGAAATAAAATGATGATTATCATTATCTTATGGATGTTCTACAACATTAAATGTTGCAATAAACAGATTAAAATTAACATGTCATACATTAATCACTGGCAAATAGTTATAAGACATATAGTTATATATACTATATATAGTTATTAGAGAAATAAAACACTCCAGGGTGATAACAGTAACTGTAGCTCACCACATTGCAGCATGATACAGAGGGTTTTAGTCCATGCATATAGTTTATAATAGTGGAAGTACCCATCATTGAAAAGTTTGTGGAAAAGTGTGTTTAGAAATCGGTTAAAGCTAAAAAATCTGATGAGCTTTAATGTAATCAGTGATATTATTATTCCAGGGTGAAGCCCATGTACATGTCTGTCTGTGTTTCTGTACGGCAAGAAATAAAAGTTGTACTTCTTTCTTCGTCAACCAAATACACTCCCTGTTTAAAAGTGGATTATTAAATCTGGCACATAACTGTTCATACTCAGCTGTTTACTCAACATTTTGATTTCACTTATGGTGCAGGTTAAACTTAAGGCAGATATCTAAGTACTGCAAAAGTTTCAATAAATTCTGTCCAGTCGTCGATTTAAGACACGCCCACAGTTTGATGCATGACGCAGGTTTAACTTCAGGCAAATATCGAAGGACTGGCAAAGTTTTATTAATTTCTGTTTTATGTGATACTGTGACAAAATCTGGCTGGACAGACAGACAGACATACAGACAGAAATTGTCTGTATTGGCTTCGGGTCCTCCAGTGTATGAAATGTAAAGATATCATTGAAAAGAGCGAGTTCTGATCAATGTACAGACCTTTACTTTTTTTTATATAGATGATGATGGTACAGTATGAACATTGCATGCATCCTGAAATTGTTCTTTCACTGTATTCATCTATTTTTACATTACTGTATCAGTTGAACGTTTGGACACCCCGTCTAATTCACTGTTGTTTTATTTAGTGATTTCGTCGTTATGAAGGCTTTACAGACCAAAAAGGATAAGTAGCAGACACATCTCAACCTCAAAACATATTCTGCATTGTTATACAGTGTAGAAGGAAATAGAAATCAGGAAAGACCATGGAGTTACATAGAAGGTGTGTGCGAACTTTAGACTGGTAGTTTACATCCAACTATGAATGTGGTTTTATCATACCAACAGTTACTTATTATCTTAAAATGTATAACTATTCCTTTATTGTACAGTATATTGTCCTATATCTGAGTTAGGTATCCCATATCGATGTTTATTCCTCTGTCTTATACTCCACAGTGAGACAGCTGGTCCGGCATTGAGTATCATAATTAAAAGCTTTTATCTCATATCTGCACACCTCCATCATGCACATTATCACAGCTTCATTTTTCCCCCCAGTAACCTCAAACCGTTGGGAAGACAGAGGCAGAACAGTGGGATGAATTGTCTTTCATTCAGGTAACGAAACGGCAGATATTCTTACAAGGTTGTTTTGCTGATGAAATGATCCGAATCTGAACAGAATGAATTATTACGCATGAGCTTTTTTATACCACTGTGGCACAGCGTAATGAGTTGTCTTCTCGTAGAACGATCATAATGCACCACTCCATATGGCACTGGGAGGAGAGAGTGCAAAAATGGCCATCTAATTTCCTGTGTAAACATCCCCAGCTGTCTGCTCCAGGAAGACAGAGATGACTATCTGAGTCTGCAGTAAGAACCGTGGGAGGACATAAGATCCAGGCCATTTATGTAAAGTACTGTACATGAAGTGGGAAATATTCTGGCTAATATGTGGCCTCCTCCCTGACCTGCCCTTACTTCCATTCGCAATCCAATTTTACTCGTATTAATGCTGCATATTTGTGCTTACATTGCATATAATTGGTGAATTCGGGTGCTTTATGCATCCGATCATTCTGTAATCATTCAGGCTGTTTACAAGAATCCAATACTAAACTGTCACATTTATGTTCATTGAGATTTTTACATCAACGATGATACACATCATGTTAGATGAAGCTGTACTGCCATCTAGTGTACAACGTTATACTGCAAAATCTCATCAATTGTTCTGTACCTTACACATACTGTACGTTCGTGTTCAAAAGTTAGTTCCCCCTCTGTCAACTCAACAGCGAGTCTCAGTATTAGGTAAATACATCCTCAGACGAAAAACAATGTATAACTTTTTTTCACTGTGCCGTTATTGTTTAACAAAAGTGAAACCACAGGGTTTAAGAGGGTAAGTTGCAACCAGGTGCTTCTCATCATCAGTTTAATTGATGATGTTGATCAGTGATTAGCAGCATGTGTGGAGATCTCTATACCTCTATAAAAATAGAAGTTTTGGCAGTTTGCTGGTCCGCACCATTCGGGTGTGTGTTAACAAAGTGTCAAGAGGGAATAGATAGAAGCAGCAGTCTTAGAGAAGCAACTGTTCATCTGCAAATCAATATGGAAAAGGCTATAAAACCATTTCCAAACAATTAACACATTCAAGACAGTTGCTAATCTTCCCAGGAGTGGACGTCCCGGCATATTCACCCCAAGATCAGACCGTGCAGTGCTCAGAGAAAGACATAAAAATATTTATTGTGTTTTTACACAAAAAACACACAAAACATAGAATTAAAAGAGGGGGTGCTAACTTTTGCACATGACTTTATGTATGCATTTTTGGCTTAAAGTTTTTAAACAAAAGTTCAATGTTTTAGTGACAGTTTTAAATAGTTTCAAATAATGACAATCAAGATAATAAGAATAATTCATTTTTTTCTATGAAATTGCTGCACAACAATTAATATATAGTATGAAGTCCTTTATTCTTCAAAACCGGCTGGATCCGGCTGGGCTCTGATGTTTCTCTAATGTCACTCGCTCAATCCATGCTTGCTTGATCGCTTCTTGAAGAACATGCACAAAAACTTGAAGTTCACAATTCACTTGAGAATTACAGAGTTTTATTCATTTTCGTGCTCCGGCTTCGGAAAGTAAACGACCTGCCACAGCATATGTTGTATTAATATTTAGCCACCACTGTACATTGTTACATTAACATTACACACACACACACACCTACACACACACACACACACACACACACACACACACACACATATCTCAAACATTCAGTCACCAAGATTAAAGGACACATTACTGATTACTGATTACTGATTACAAATCATTAACTAAACTCAAAAATGAACAGAGATAACACGTGTACATTTGGACCAAAAAAAATAAAAAATCAACGCCATTATAGCAACTTGCTTTCCTATTATATATTATACAGCAGGAATATTCTGTTTATACTGGCACACCATTAAATACAACATATACCTCTTTATATACTGTAGTTATATATAGCTATATATATATATGCATTGTATTAGCTATATGGAATTATTAAAGAGAATAATATAAAACAAAAGTCTAAAAAGTAAAAATAAAGCTCAGGAACATTTTTTTTCCTCTTTATCTATCTGTCTGTTTGTCTAGCTCTCTATCTATTTATCTAAGCACTTTATCCTGATGTAGGTCATATAATCTTTCTTTATTTTATTATCATAATAAAAACGTTACTACCATGTGAGTCTTGGTTAGGAAATACACACACACACTATTACCTCATACTACCTTACTATATCTTTAAGTCTCTGAATTATTTCACTGGACAAACTGCTCTAGGGTGGAAGGTGTGTTTAACCTAGTTTTCTGTGTTTTTATTGTTCCATAGCGCCTCCCAGAGGGCCATGTAAACATATGATGGCGGGGATGGAAATTTTATTCATTCATTCACTCATTCATCTTCTATATCAGTGAACTGCTTATCGAACCCTCGACCCTGGAGGTGCAAGGAAACAGTGCGTAACCACAACAGCCATTGTTGCAAAGCAGATTTACACAATCAAAAAATGAAAGAAATAAGCTCAAAAGCTGTGAGTAAATATGTAAAACTTATGATTATTAGTTTCTCCCTGATGAGCGAGCAGATGAGGCCATGATGAGGAAGAATCCTTGAGAGGAACCAGACTCAACAGGAAACCCATCCTCATTTGGATGATATCAGATAGATATACTGTAGCAGGGATCGATTTGCGGTCACACTGTGCGCTACGAGGCTGAAAGTGCACATGAGAAGAATGCTTTATGATGTTAAGTGCCCTTTTCGAACAACTGGCATTGTAGCCCTGTTCCAGAGATAGGAGCCGGGTTTCAGTGATTTTTCTCCGCTACCTTGACAACACTGTGCAGGGCTTTTTGTCCTCAGCTGTACAGCTGCCATATCCAAACTGTCTATAGGCCATGTGTAAAAAGAGCTGGACCTATTGCTGTTTAGTTCTATTTGTCTTTTTAAAGATTCTTAAAAGGTATGATGGCCAGGGTGGAAATTCAATTCATTCATTCATTCATTCATTCATTCATCTCCTATATCAATGAACTGTTTATGCAGCTGAAAGCCTGGAGCCTATCCCAGGAGACTTTGGGCACGAGGCAGGGTACACTACGGACAGGGTGCCAATCGACTGCAGGGCACATAAACACGCACTTACTTACTCAATATGAGGAATTTAACTGGAATACCCGGAGGAAACCCACCAAGCACTGGGAGAACATGCACACAGACCTGAGGCGGGAATCGAACCCTCGATCCTTGAGATGCGAGGACACAGTGCTAACCATGACATGGTTGTACATGTGCTTGTTTATTTATGTTTGTTTATTATTTGATTAATGAGTTATGTGATTATTTCATGCTATTAATTAATTTATTAATTGATTGGTTAGTTAGTTTATAATTAAATCCATAAGTGTTATTATTATTATTATTATTATTATTATTATTTATTAGATTTTTTTATTCACCCAAAGTGTACCATTGAAAAGCAAAGGACATTTTTAATCTCCTCAGCACTGTTCAGTTTCTATGAATGTTCCTCTTTATTCAACAGTTATTAGGAATTCTGTCATTCATTAGTGTTTTAGTCCAGGCAAATCTGACCAGGACATGAATCATAAGTATATTCAACAAGCACATTGTGACTAAAAGGCCCAGCAGGAGTCATTAACATGATAGGAACACATAAGAACATTTTCATTTCCTGACTTCTCGGGAAAAGAAACGATAAACAGATTTCATCCAGGTTATAGATTATTGTCTTGTTTGTCTCAGTGTTAAACCTACATCCTCGGGCAGTGAAGCACACAGCAGCTGCGTCATGATTCATCCACAACAAATCTGAATCCTTATGAGAAACAGCTGGAAGTGTTTAAGAAGCAGAAGAGAATCTTATGCGGTGCTGTGGATTTATATCTCGCACTGTTTGAAACAGGTTACATTTCTTTTCCTTTTATACACTTAAATAGAGCAGGTCTGGGTTTTAACTTTGCTCTCAGTCAAATATCCTGTGAATATTTCTCCTTCCTGTCGTTATTAGATGAGTGGGTGGTCTGTCTTTATTGCGGGCGCTCTAAACCGAGCTTGACGAGAACGTAAAATTAGATTAGTGTCATCAAAAATGAAGACTTATGGTGGGTAGGTGTGGCGGACACCTGGCTGAGAATAGGACATTTACACAACACTGAACGTAATCAAGTTTGAAGGATTGTTTAGTGCAAGAAAATACATTGTTATAAAGCTGTCACGATTAGTTTACATTTAATATCTTACTCAGTGTTGATTGTGTAAGACTTAAAGTTGGCAGAACATTGTCAAGTATTTTTTTTTTGCTATGATTATATGATAAATTAGGAACAGTGCTCTTTATGTATGATATGACTATAAGAGGAGGTACAGTATGGACTACATGACATGTGACTTCACTCTAAGCCCTGACATGTAGACTTCATTTAAAGCAGTTAAGGAAACTTGCTGCGACGAGTCATTTAAGTTTTGAATCTCAGGTTTTAAAGTTGATTGTACTTTGATATTGTGTTAAATGCCACCACCAATTTAAATCAAATGGACTAAGTGTGTGTTGTTGCTACTTAAAGCCACAACTATGTTACAGTAACCTCTTACAGCACACAGAATTTCTTTTCAGACATACCTAAGCTTGTTATAAAAAAAAAAAAGTCTGCCATGATACAACATCCGTGGAGCTATAGGGTTAAGGGACTTAGTGGCAGCTCAGCAGTTTTGGGTCTTGAACCCCTGACCTTCTGACTAGTCAAATCAAAGCCTGTTGAGCCACCACTCCCCTGCTTCTGTTCCTGTTGCTTTTAGTTTTCACTATCAAACTTCAGGTGTACTTACCACATGAGAAAATGTGCAATTGAGTTAACAAATGAGAATTTAAATCAGGGCGTGGCCAGTGGGGGGAAAAAAAGGGTCAATTTTACGTTGATTCAATTTAAACATACTAGTCCGTCTTAAAGATAAATTTTTTTTTTTTTAATTAGGTTTACATATGTTTTTTGCATAGAAACTAATTTCACTCTAACAGTGTTAATGACTTTTTTGGTAAGTTAGGGTTTACTTGCCTCATATTTATAAATTTCTCTCTCTCCCATTGACTAATCCTGCGACTGAACATTGCTATAACATTTCACGCTGAACAAATGACTCTTGGTTACTGGAAATGAATTTGGAAAATGGCTCAGATTGTTTCCTAAGCTTATCCATTAGAGTTAACTCTTTCAGATCCCAACCACATGGATTTGGTTCAGACTTTGACTGGGTAATTTTGCCATAATTTTGAGTTGTTGATGATTAACAACCTGTAAAACCTACTGAGTCATGCTTGAAATTTTTGACTTTACTTATCAGTTCACTTACGTACATGGCACCCATGCCTCCCTTACCTCTACCATATAGACTCAAAAGTGTCATATAACTAAAAAATGTTTAGTTATATGATTCCGTTTTTCGCACACAAAATATACTGAAACATAGACCATTTCATCTTAGAGAAATATACACTTATATGCAGGTTTATTTGAATCAGGTTCAGCAGTGTTGTTGATGAGGTTTAAAACACCTACTAGAAAGTGGTGACCTTGCTGATCACATTGTTGGTGTGTGGTTACAGACTAAAATTAATTTCTTTTCCATTACAGCGGCAGGGTCGGTTTCTGACTTGGTTGGACTTTCTTAATCTAGTATTCCCCCTTAGGTTCCTTTGCTTTGATATTAGACTCCACTTTTCTGGGAAGGCTTCCCACCAAATTTTGGAGCCTGGCTGTTAGGATTTGATCTTTTACTTTTACAGGAATTAATAATGTCAGGGACTGATGCTGGATGAGAAGTCATTACACATTCCAACTAATCCCAGATGTGTTCACTGAGGTTGAGGTTAGGGCTCTGTGCAGGCCAACTTCTTCACACACTCCACACATCTTCATGTAGCTCTCTTTTGAAAATACTGTATCATACAAAGACATCCTATATAAGTGTGAGCACACACATGTGATGAACTTTACAGACTAGTACTGTAGCTTTTTAGCTAAATAAATAGCTCCTTGTTTGATACCTTTAAGGTAATATAATATGAGAATCCCCTCATTCCACTTTCTGACTCCTGGTAACACTTCCTATAGCCTTTCCACTTCAGTAGTCCAACTAGGGACTGTGGAGGCCAATGGTGACCATTGTATTTATTTCCATTTTGTACGAGCTATGGTAGGACCTCTGGTCAACAATTAGACACACATTCACACTCTACGGGGCAATTTGGGAATGCCAGTTAGCCTAATCTGCATGTCTTTGGACTGTGGGAGGAAACCAGAGAACCTGGAGTCAACCCACCAAGCACGGGGAGGACATGCAAACTCTATGCACACAGACCCAACAGGGGAATCGAACCCAGGACCTGGAGCTGCAAGGCGACAGTGCTAACCACCACTCTACTGTGCCGCCCCTATAATCTTTACCCGGAAGAATATACAACCATACACCTCTTTTCTCATGGAACCCTTTTGTTTAACCGGAAAGACTCTATCTGTCTCCATGTCTACCTATGACTTCCACGTTAATGACTGGTTCTTTTGATGTATGAGACCTACGTGACACAGCATAAATACGTGACATCATACATGTGTGTGTGTGTGTGTGTCTCTTCCAGTTGTTGGGCTGAAAGCACTCTTCTTCATAAATATGTTTTCATATGATTCACAAAATGGTGAATTTAAAGTTTTAAGCATGTACACTTGTTATATGTCATCCAATAAACCTGTTGTGAATGTACATCACTATCATTATTTGTGTGAATACATGGTACTGTAAGTGCTCAGTTAAAATCCGAACATTAAATATAACAAATTATTTTGCTTTTTTTCAAATAGAAAAATAATATAGAAATTTGAGATAGAGAAATCACTCGCTCACTCATCGTCTATACCACCTTTTCGTATATATAGAGTCATCTCAGGAGAGGTGGGGTACACCCTGAACAGGGTGCCAATCCATCGCAGGGCACATACAGTACACACTTACACACTATAGCCAATTTCGTAACGCCAATTAACCTGGAGGAAACCCTTCGAGCACAGGGAGAACAGACCCTGAGGCAGGAACCGAACCCGCAAGGCGACAATGGCAACCACTAAGCCACTGTGCCGCCATAGAGAAATCAATCAGAATAATATATTTTACATGATTTTTCCCCATTTATCCTAAGTACAATTTTCTAAATACGGTGACAACCTCTATTTTGTAAGATAATAATAAGAATTAACACATTTTCTTTTTAAATCACTGATTTTATTACTTTTATTAAAATTTCACTTCTAGTAGAAGGCGAGATGGACAGACTCCAAACCAAACATCAAACATTTTCATCAAGAACTGAAGCAATATGCCACTACGATATAAAACTTAAATAAGATAGAAATCAAGACTAATTATATTTTTATAATGCATTTCTGATGGAGAAATGTTTACCACAATAAAAGTACAAAAAAACTAAAATTACACAATCACAAAATAAAATGGACGCCCCTTCCCTCTTTGGAAGCAAAGCGCATGCGCGAAACATTAAGCTTCTCTGAATACCACGTGGCCATATTTCTGACACGGCGGTCTCATGATCCTGGCTTGTTCTCCGATTGGCTGGATTGGTTGAAGGAAAAGTCGCTCATTGGCTGTTGGAGAACGAACAAACGCGTTTGTTGTGACGTGGAGCTCCGTTTGCTCATTGGTTCAGACCCGTGCACGAGCTGTTGCCGTTGAACTCTGACAGCTGAGTTAGCCGTGTATGCTAGCGGTTTGGTTTGGTGTGAGAACCGGACACAGATAGAAAGACATACAGCATGGGTGAAGAAATGAAGAACAAATCAAGTTCAAATAATCTACCAGCGGAGGACGGTGACGTGAAATTTTTCACGCGCGAGGAGGTTCACGCTCATAACGTGAGCAAAGATGCGTGGCTGATCATCCACGACAAAGTTTACGACATTACGAAATTCCTCGAAGAGGTGAGAACTCTGCGCTTGAATAAATAAATGTCTTAAACACCACCAAAATTTCCTTGTTGCTATAACGCGACTTTAACTGTTAAGGTGAGCTCGTGAGCAGCGCGCGACCAGGCCTCGCGCGTTACCTGGTCAACCGATATCGCTTTCCGTTTTATACATGACGTATAACTTGTGAAAAGATTTTAACACTAATTTATTTCCCGTGCTTAATAACCTCAGTGCAGTGTGTTTAATTATATAAAAAAAAATACTTTCAAACTAATTGTATAATTATTTCATTTTTGGGTGTGGTAAAATTATTATTATTATTGATGTCTTATTATAAGCTAAATATAAATTTAAGATAGTTCTACTCGTAAGGTGTTGAGTATAGTGACACCTACAACTTCATGCATAAATTATTGTAGGAATATTATCATCATTAGTTTGTAATAGTTAATTTTTAAAGTTTGTGTTAAAGTATCTGAAGTTAGTAAATAAATGGGAATGGTGTGAGAAAAGAATTATATGGTGTACAAGCATAAACGTATAGAAATATTGTGAAATTGTGTGTGTGTCAGTTTAATGTAAAAATGTAAAATTAAACTGAGGTAAAAATGATATTAAAAAAATTCCCCTGATTTTGTTACAATTTTAAGCTTTTAAAAATGTTTGAGTAATTAAATGTAGGCCTTTTCTTATAACATTAGTTTTCTCACTTAAAAACCAAGCGCAGCATTTAACCAATGCAAACAAACTTCAAATACAAGAGTTTAACATTTATACTGAGCAGCATGTATCTTTGTTCTGTCATAATTATTATTTCTAAACCTGGCAAATAATTCACTCCTACCACACGCGATAAAATGTTTGAATAGTTCAGAGTGCACCACCTGTAATAAAGAAACAATGATATTATCTTCAGAAAGCTTGAGGCTGAGGTGGTCACGATCAAACATAAGGAACTTGTTTGATCTGAGGCAGAAGGTGATTTGGAGAAAGAGCTGTGTATAGAGAGGCAGAAGGTTTGTTTCTTCACATTATGATTTGTCCATGATCAATAATAGATACTTGGACAAGAGTGTGTGTGGTGCTCAGTGCATACTGGGGTATTAGTTGGGTATTACCCGGGAACCAAGCCCGGATACAATCGGGTTGTGTCAGGGCAGGTTGTTGTGCGGGTCAGTCGATCTTCTGTGGCGACCCCTCAACGAGAGCAGCTGAAAGTCCAATAACAACAGGTGATGCTTTACCTCCTCAAACGGCTCCAAAGTCACTGAATTCATCAACCGATTCATCTTTATTATAAATGTAAAAATAGTTTTTAATTAAGCAATTTTGGAGTCAACATGGTGATACGTGAATCGCGATTCATAGGTGTTACATTTTTTAAATTCTTTTATTTTTTATTTTGAGCTTTTATTCCAAACATCTTTTCGCAGCATCCAGGAGGTGAAGAAGTGCTTCTGGAGCAAGCAGGTTCGGATGCAACCGAGAGCTTCGAGGACGTCGGACATTCCACAGACGCCAGAGAGATGCTTCAGCAGTACTACATCGGGGAGCTGCACCAGGTAGAGGCCAGAAATACCCAAGACGACTTTTTGTTGCGACATTTTTTGTGTGAAGCGTAGGCAATGCATAGTGATTGCTGTCCATCGCATTGCCTTGTCTGTCATCATGCGTTTCTTCTATTCATAACTCCTTCGAAAATGTACATGATAATTTGACCAAACCTTTACAGAACATTATTAGTTCATCTCATAAATGTGTATCAGCTATGTATTTTTTTCCCTTTTTCTTCTTATCTATACATATAATAAAACAGTAAAGTTGGTGTGTCTGTGCATTGAAGATATTTTCTAAAAACATATTTGGTGGAACACAAGATGTTTGTGCATGCATCATGTAAAAAGTACTGAACGAATTTTAATAATAATACATTTTATGTATAATGCACTTTATATTTGAAGCAAATCTCAAAATGCTACAAATACAAATTCAAAATATTAATAAGGATTTCACAGGTGTGTTTGGCCGAGCTTGATGTAACATATATTAGCATATATATTACAACATGTATAATTTAAGACAGCTTATGAATGTGAACTTGAAGTCTACTTAATGAATGCATTCTTAACGAATGCAGTTAAATTCCACGTGAACGAAGTTGTGAGCATAGCTACTGTAGTTATTAGTATCACGTAATCTAATACCGTCCAATGTACCGCAACACTCAGAGGTTTAGTAATGTGGCTACACAGTAATGCCACATAGTGGCCCTTCCTTTTTATTATAGTAGACTACAGCTGAATCTGTGTTCAGCTCGGGCACTGATCGAATCAGATACGGAAGCCATGTCGTACCTGAGCACAGAAGTAGATGCGACGTTGTCGGTGCTGATTGTCTCCTCCGAAATCTTTGTGTGCGCGCAACACGCCAATCTCATCGTCTGACCTACACAGCCATAACTGATGTACTGTAGTAGAAATTCAGTTTCTCTTGTGTTTATTGTGGACTTTTAATTAGATTCATTTTAACTGGGTTCACACAGCATTGTGTGTTAGAGCACAGAAATGGATTGATTGTGGTCTGTTAAATTTGATAATTATCCTGTTTTTTTTCCTTTTCTTGCAGGATGACAGAAAGAATGAGTGTAAGAAGGTAAGGAACCCTGACATGTTGAATCGTGATCCTGCCCTGTTCAGCTGAAGTGGGGTTTCCTGATACGACATGTTACTGTAAATACATTTGCATTTAGGCATTTGGCAAACGCTTTTATCCAGAGCAGTTTTGTTGAGTTTTTTTTATTTTGTAAAAACAGTGATGTCAGTGATGTATGTTTTGTCTTCCTTTCTTTAGGAAGTTTATATCACAACTTCAAAAGATTCCAGGTGAGAGATTCAGTCTGTGTTTTTCTGTCTCTCATATTCCCTTCATTTTCTGGTCTTCCTTACTGTCGTATCAGTAACACAGTCTCATCCCTGTCTCTCTCTGTCTAAAGCTCAGTCTCCATTTCTCTCTCTCTCGACAATTATTGGCACCCCTGGTTAAGATGTGTTCTTAGGCTTCTAATATTTTTTTTTTAAACAATATAGAACCATGATGAGAAGAGAGAAAAATCCAACTTTTAATTGAAGTACAATTATTCAGTGGAAAAACTGATATTTAAGATTTTTTTAACATGAAATTGTGTGTGCCACAATTATTGGCACCCCTGATGTTAATACTTGGTCCTGACCACTCCATCCCCCCCCCCTCCAATGTAACCTCCTAGTATTTTAAAGATTTCATGATGTCATTCACCCTAACAGGCCCACAGCATCACATATCCTCCACCGTACTTCACAGTGGGCTTGAGGTGCTTTTCTGCGTACTCATCTTTGTTTTACACCGGACCCACTTAGAGTGTTTGTTGCCCAAAAGCTCTATCTAAGTCTCATCTGACTACAGCACACGGTCCCAGTTGAAGTCCCAGTACCACTTAGCAAACTCCAGACGTTTATATTTATGATTGTAGGTCAGAAAAGGCTTTTTCCTTGTTGGCAATCAGCTTGCTGGGATGTTCATAGTGTCTGGTGGTTGTTATGGATACTTTGTGACCCCAAGATGTCACTCTTTGATGCAGTTCTCCAACAGTGACGTTTGGAGATTTTTTCTTTTTTTTTTTTTTTTTTACTTATCTCACCATACTCCTCACTGGGCGTGGTGGTAAGATAACTTTAGGTCCTCATCCAGCCTTGTTTGTCACTGTTCCAGTTATTTTAAACTTCTAAATGATTCCTCTGACTGTAGATATGGGCAAGTTTAGGCGAGTGTTTTTTTGTTGCCAATGTCTGACAGGTCGACACATATCTGCCTTACTTGAATGGGCTGTTCTCTGTTTTTCCCATGTTGAAGAGTGGATTAGAGAAATAGCCCTTTGTGTCACGTCATATTTATACCACAGGGAAACAGGAAGTCATCAATTATTAATTTAAAGTTTCTTGATACTCTGATCAACTTTAAAAACTACAGTAAAAAAAACTACAAAAATACATCAATTGCATTTATTTTATCGGAATTGCCAATAATTGTGGAACAGGTGATATCTTCTATTTTTATTAAAAAAAAATTTAGTCATGAATTTTTTATTTCTGGTATTGTTTTTAATTCATTTGAGTTAAAGGTTAGATTTTTCTACAATTTTCAATGTGAGATAAAAAAATTCATTTATTAGAGGCTTAAGAACACATCTTAACCCGGGGTGCCAATAATTGTGGAGGGCACTGTATGTCTCTCTCTTACCCCTTCCATATCACTCTATCTCTCTGTCTTTCTCAAACACTTTCTCTGTGTCTCCTTCAGTCTGTCTCACTGCGTCTATCGCCTTCTTTCTCTCACCATCTGTCTCGCTCGTATACTCTCCCACTCTCTCATGCCTTCCTGTCTCTTGCTTTCTCTACCTTGTCATATTTCTCTCATTCTTGTTCATTTTGTCTTTTTATACTGTCTCTCAATAACACTCTTTCTATAATCTATTTCTGTCTGTCTCGCTCCCTCACCAATTCTATTCATCTGTCTCTTGCTTTCTGTCTGTATTTCATCTATTCTCTCTTTCTCTCTCTCTCTCTCTCTCTCTCTCTCTCTCTCTCTCTCTCTCTCTCTCTCTCTCTCTCTCACACACAGTATTGATCTTAGACATCTCTCTTTTTTCCCCCTCTCTTTCTGTCTGTCTTTATCTAGCAGGCATACTGTCTCATGACTGTTTTTTTCCCCCCTCTCTCTCAGTTCATGGAGCACCTGGCTGATTCCTGCCGTAGCCGTCGCTGTTGTAGGCTTCATGTATCGTTATTACATGTTGGAAAACAAATCATCTTGAGCACTACGCAGCAGCTCCTGGATTCCTCAGGCCCGTCTCAGCACAGCGCCCTCTGGTACGAGCTCTTGCACACAGCGGGCCCAGGGACAGTCTGATCGGTTTCGGGTCAGGATCCAGGCAAAGCAGCATTTTCTCTCTTTCATCTAGAGGCCTTGGACTTTTCTCTCTTTCTGATATCACGCACATACATACGCGTACACACGTCTGACCATCACTGCCCTTTTCATGCTATCGTGAGTCGAATCACAATCTTGTCCTTTTTTTTTCTATCCAGTTTTCTGTCGTTCTCCGCGTGCACCAGGAGGAGGATTAGTGCAGGATGAGGTCGGGCCGTGCCTCGTTTTAGACCAGCGCCTTTTCGCTTAAGATTTGACTGATCAAATGCAGCACTAAACTGGAACGTGTGTGTGTTACCTTCTGTTCCTCGTTCCTATTCTCTCTTTACTCTGACTGAACATGGCATGTGACACAGATATATTTCAACATTATGGCTTATGAACATGTGACCTTTAGACACTTCTTAAGTTCCAGTTAAAGCTCCTCTTGGGGCCACGTTAGGTAATCAGTTTGTTTGAAAGTTTGACACACTTAAACCAGATACACACTCAGTCAGAAATTACTTACATTAAGCTTCCCTTAATACCTTTTATTATTTACTGCAATTATTATTACAGATAATATTTCGCCTGCCCTTGCTTTTTGATTTGTGTTTTTGATTAATAAATAAATAAACAATGCCCCTGATTTATATAGACATGCAGCCTTTTATAAGTTTCGTTTTAAGGTGTTGGGTCAGGTTAATTTATTAAGATAAATTATGGTCTTTCTATATTTAAAATATAAAAAAAGAAGAAGAAAATAAATTAAATTTCCCCACATTGCTAGTTTATAATGCAGAGATATATTGAGTGAATGTGCATAATTTTTTTGCAACAGAGACACAATTTTATTTTTATTTATTTGTTTATTTTACAATTCTACACTAAAGCATGTGACTATATGCCCTCCTTTATTTACCTCTAGATGTCCGAACAGCCAAGTCACTGACGATCCTTAAGCGGTGATTAAAGACCTACACCTATACCTATGTTTCTTAGGTATTTTAATTAACGTCGCAATTTTTTAGTGGGGTGATTCTCGTATTGCCACCCTGACTCCCAAATCAATTTTTAAAAAACTATTTTTACATTAATAATGGAGATGAACCGGTCGAGCCACTCGACTCACCGTCTCTGGTGGTGCACTCTGTAGTGTTTACATATTTTCATCCCGTGGGGTAGGAGTGAATTATTTAAGTTTGTTAAAAATAATAATTATTGCGGTTGATAGAGATACGCGCTGCTCAGTAACAATGTAGGTGTTTGTTTAATTTAAAGTTAAATGTTAAACTCTTGTGTTTGAGTTGCAGTTAGTTTGTAGTGTTATAGTGATGTTATATATAATATATAATTTTATAATTTACAGGCGACATTTAATTCCTCGTTAAACTTTTTTAAAGGTTTAAAATCGTAAAAACAAGGAAAATGTAATATCGAATCGGGCTAATTTTATAAAATCATGATACTTATAGAATCGCAAATTTTAATCGAATCGGCTCAGAGGTATCATGACAACATCAAATCGGTTGGACATCACAAGTACTCGTACATATTAATACTGAACTTTTATAGTATATAAAATAATGCAGTAAATGATTTTACTAAGTGTTATTTAAGGGAAGTTTAATTAAAGTATTAAAGTATACAACGTTAGCTAATTTGTACACATTGAATCCTCAGCTAACGAATGAACACCAGGATAAGTTATTTTTTTTTCCATTTATGACTTTAAGTATGGTGTGTTAATGTGTATCATTTAATTCTTTCATGGTGTAGAATGTTTATTTGATATTACATGGATTCACAGTTCAGCCTCATTAATGGACTTATTTTAATATAAATAATAAACGCTTGTTTATTTGGCTTGTTTTTTTAAAACACCAATAAGTTGGAGTAGCCGAGTATGTAAATGTTAATGATTCTTGTAAGTTTAACTCAGATCATGTTAATGATTTCATTTTAAGATCGTAGATATTATTGCAGTCAGATGTCATTTCTGTTCCAGTGGTCTACAGTTCGATCTTCTGTCCGATTTCTGCAGGATGGTACGTGAAGGTGTTGAGAGAGATGTACAAGAACATTAATACTCGAATTGTCAAGCAGTTCGTACAGTCTGTATTCATGTACAGTACAGAATTTTCTATGCATTTTATTATTATTTTTTCCCCCCGATTAAACAACCACTGGTACTTAGTAGTGGTAGTGTGTAGCTTTGAAACATCTTCATGTTCAGATAAATTGCCTTTCTATTCCAAGGGAGCGTTACAGACTCCTCATGCAGATCAGCCCACGTTTCCCGTTCCTGCCTTCTCTCCATATCCCGTGTTCAGGTTTACCGTCTCGTGTAGTAAATGTACATTTGTGTTGTGATTCTGTATGTGTTCACTATGTACATGTTGTTTTACATTCAGTGAAGTGTACGTTGGGAGCGAAATGAGATTTAACCTGTTTGTGATCACTGAGGTGGTTTAATTTATGCTCAGATTATAGACTATTAAAAATACATTTACACACAATGTTTTGTGTGTGTGGTGAATATTAGAAATAAGTGTTGTGCATCTGTGTATCTTGTACATTTCGATCATGTCAATTTTCTGTCACATACATTACACAACCTGACATGCTTAAAAAAAAAAAAAACAGATAAGGACTTACAGTATCTGATTTTGGACTCAAAGTAAAGATGAGGGAAATCTGATAGAGCGCTAACTTTCCATTTTTGATCTTCCTTGTTTCTTCAAAAAACAGGCCACTAATTATATTTATTTATTTAACAAATATTGAAGAAAAAAAAAAAAAACTAGTTTTCACTTTTTTTTCATTTGGGGGGGGGAAACATGAGTGAAGGAATAATATAGAGATTTCGGTGCTTTTCCAATAATACTAATCAATGACCGTCCCAAAGAGATTATCTTCCTATAAGAGTATATCCTGAAGTGTTTTGTAAGTAACTACTTTTCATTATTTAAGTAGTTTCTTACAAAACACTTTTCGGTGTAATAATGTTTGGTGAATGAAGTTTTAAAACTGTTTGACATTTACAGAAGACTTCAAGCACAGTACAGTGATGAGACCCTTAGCCGCAGTAAAACGTGAATGGTGCAAATGTTTTAAAGAAAGCTGTACGTCCGTTAGTGATGTTCCCGGCCTGAGGTGGCTCGGAGCACACTGCAGTCGTTCATGTGAAACATTCAGCGAGTGGAACGCCTGATCCTTGAATATCAACAGATAACTTATTGTCAATATGAGGAGGAGACACATCTGTCTGTGTAAACTGTACACACAATTATTCACCAACATCATTGCAGGAACTCGACTGAGAGTTATTTAAGGAGTTCCTGGAAGACCAGTTTTTCAGACGATATGGCTTCGGCGTACTGAAAAAACTTTCTGCCTTGATGGTATCCATGCACTAATGAAACACTGGGATAAGTGCATTAGTGTAGCAGGGGATTATATAGAGAAATAAATTGAGTTTTTACTCTCAGAACTGTTACTCTGCACAATCAAAAGTTCTGGTTTGACTCGAACACCCATTGTACATTAATTTAATTTCTCATGGCTGATTTTTCCCACAAAATCTAGGGAGGAGTTTGAGTAAAATCAACACAACCATCATAATCATGTTACTGCACTAAAGAGATGATTGATCCGTTATCTGACCATAAAACATTTTTTGTAAGTAATCAGGGTTAACAAAATCAAGTATTTGTCCTGTCTGACACCAGGTGTATCTGTATGGGTTTGAAATAATATGGAGGATAAAGCCACTTCGTTTCAAACCTGGACACAGGGGAATTCGGGAGAGAGAGAGAGAGAGAAAACAAATTTTATTAATCCCAAAGGGAAATTATAACGTTACAACAGCCAGTTCACAGATCACCCAACAAATAAGCAACAAGCAAAAATTAGAATATTTAGAAGAAGAACTGATATTGTGTTGGTCACCTCAGACTGAGTCTAAATCTGTGTGTTCTCTACCCTAACACAGCCGGTAACACCAAGGTATGCTTCATGTTCTTCTCTCTTTTTTTCTCTTTAATCAGGCTGTTAATTACAGCAAGAAAGTTAATTAGGGAGGGGATTTGGCAAAGAGGCTCAGGAAGTGAATGAGGAAGAAAGGACAAAATCCTCACTAATAAGGAGGAGGAGGAAGATTCTGAAATGCAATGTGTAAATTAAAGTTCACTAATACAAAATAAATACAACCCCCCCCCCCCAAATATTTATAATTTTTATTTTATAATCTAAAAAACAAACAAAAAAACATTAATGTGTATGAACTAATATAATTGTGACTTGAGATATGACTGTATAAATTACATTAAATATACATTATATATATGTGTATATATATAGTATATTATAGTATATATACTATAATAGTATATATATAGTACATTAAATATACATAAAACTATATATATATATATATATATATATATATATATATTGTTAAACTTAATATATATTAAGTTTAACAATATATAAACTTATATATAAATATATAAACAATATATAATATATATATATATATTCTCTTATTGATGTTATTGATGTAAGGTTTTTCTTCTACAGTGATTGTCGTTTTTTCCTTTTCCAATAAAGTTTTGTCAATGCGGTACCGCCGCGTTGCATTGTGGGACGGTAATGGCGTCCTCCTTTGCGTATTGTTGACGCTTTTAGTTTTCTGTTTACGATTCATTGTTTTTCTTTTAGATTATTATTATTATTTGTATTATCGTCCTACCCTGACCGCAGTGATGTGTTCGGCCCCCCAGTGAGAGCGGAATTGAGCAGGTGAGCGCTCGGGTTGGGGTTTTATTAAAGACGTTAGCATGTAGCTTTGTGTGAGCGGGTTTGCGCGAGAACTGAATGTAGCGACTTCATGTGTGACGGCTCGCGCTCGGCTGTGTCTCTAAAATAAATGTGTTTATAAATGTAAAATTGCTGTAAAATCTATTACAAAAAGTAATAAACATAAAACCCAATTCCTAACGTGCCCCATTAAACCCATTCATAAACACCCACTCCTGTTCCGTGATGTTAAGAAAATAATGTTATTAATCTGAAGTTTAACAATTTATCCCAAAACCATCATCACAATTCTTAGTGTTTTATTTACATACAGGTTTCACGCAAATGGTGTCTTTCTCTGATTTTCATAATTAGTCAATAAAAATGACAAGTCAATGTTCAAGTCATCAACCATCAGGGTATAATTAAAATTTTATTGAACAAACCGCCTAATGATAACAATATTTATTTCAAAAATAAAAAACTGTAAACACACCAGGGCTGTAGCTATTGAATATTTTCAAATATTCTATTTAAAATTGAATATTTTAGTAATCGAGTATTCTACCAAAAATTTAATCGAGTAATTGGATAAAATGTACTTTTGCTTAATTAAACAGCAATGTAAAATATATAAGAGAAACAAATTAATTGGTTTTCTTTTTAGAAAAATCAACTTCTATTTTTTAAATGCATACAGCAATTATCGATTTACTCGAGGAATCGTTTCAACCCTAAAACACACTGTTCCAAATTATTATGCACAACAGAGTTAAAACATTTTATAGGTTGTAAAGAACTGAAATTGGGCTTTTGTTGCATTTGCAGCATTCGGAGGTCATATTTACTGAAATCAAAAGCTATTTCAATCAAAAACATCCTAACATGTTACATCTCAACATAGGACCCCTTCTTTGATATCACCTTCACAATTCTTGCATCCATTAAACTTGTGAGTTTTTGGACAGTTTCAGAATAGCTTCCCAGAGCTTTCCACCCTCATACTGTAGATCTTTTGCTTGATGATGCTCCAGAGCTTCTCAATGGGGTTGAGGTCAGGGGAGGATGGTGGCCACACCATGAGTTTCTCATCTTTTATTCCCATAGCAGCCAA
>JAQMYG010000007.1:25451036-25476996 GCA_030014215.1 Clariallabes teugelsi
TATAATCGCAACATTTGCTGTAATGTAATCGCATAGGCTGACATCGCGATTGCGATATTATTAATCGTGCAGCACTAAACAAGACTGTTTGAAAATTAGTCTTCATGTATGTCTGGGCCCACGACAACCGTTTCTGCTTGTGAGCATTGATTAGGGGTGGCCGAATAGTAGGTTTATGCACAACTGCAAGCCTCTGAAGGATCCTACACCTTGAGGTTCGCGGGACTCCAGAGGCACCAGCAGCTTCAAATACCTGTTGATGATCACGTTTAAGTTTTTGTGAAATATCTAATGTTTTCACACCTTGTCCAAGCCATTGCGCTATTTGACCCTTTTCGGCTTGAAACCTGAGGCCTGTTTAATAATGTGGAACAACCTTCTTCAGTACTTTTAATTGGACTAATTATCACAGATGTCTGAGATTCATTTCAGTGATCCAAAGAGCTCTGAGACGCATTTAATGTTTGACACTTACATCTAATTTGCATAATAATTTGTACATTGTTCCCCCGATTTTGTTACCATTTTAAACCTTTAAAAAGCTTAATGATTTTATTTAATTAATAAACAATTAATTGAGGTTTAGTCCGGGTTCGATTACTGGCCAGGCTCGATTCCCGTCTCTATGTGCATGTAGTTTGCTTGGTGGGTTTCCTCCGTGTACTCCGGTTTCCTCCCACAGTCCAAAGATATGAAGGTCAGGCTAATTGGTGTTCCCAAATTGCCTGTAGTGTGTAAATGAGTGTGTATGTGTGTGTGTCCTGCGATGGATTGGCACCCTGTCCAGGGTGTTAATAATCGTGCCCTAAGCCTCCTGGGATAGACTCCGGGTCCCTGTGACCCTGAATACAGGATTAAGCGGTATAGAAGATGAGTGAGTGAGTGAGTAATTGAGGTTTAATTAATTAAATGTAGCTCGTTCTTTATAACATTATTTTTCACACTTAAAACTCAAGCGCAGCATTTAAACAATACAAACTAACTTTAAATATAAGAGTTTAACATTCAGTTACTGATCAGCGCGTATCTCTCTCATCTGCAATAATTATTATTTCTAAACAAACTTGCCAAAATAATTCACTCCTCCCACACGGGATAAAAATGTGTAAATAGTTCAGAGTGCGCCACCTGTAGGATTATAAAGAAACGATGATGACGACGTGTTTTATTCCCTCAAACGTCTCCAAAGTCTTAAAACTCAACTTGACAGCGAGTGCGCGGATCGATCTTCTAATACAGTCATAGCTAATGCGTTTCTGTTGCGCCACTTGGAAGCTTCTGCGCTCGGTACAGAATTGTTTATATCTGAGGCTGATCAACAACAATTGCATCTAAAAGGTCATTTAATAGAGAACTGAAATTTGAGTACTTGTATTTCGTAGGAAGCACCGTCGCTCATCACGCGTTCCAGTGACACGGCTTCTGTTCCTCTTATAAACTGCAGAGACGTCGCTGAAGTCTCACTCGCTCAGGACAAAAATTCCAAAAACAATGAGTCGCCACGGTTCGAAATGTTATTATTATTATTAACTTGGTGTCTGCTGTAGACGTCCTTGTGAATGAGCTGTTGCTATGGAAACTGTAACACATTAAACCTGCACTTGTGTCAGAGCTGCTGTTAAATATTGTATAGAATAAATCAACACCTTCTGACCAATCAGGATGGAGAATGTAAAAGCATCAAGGTGTCACTTCTCTCTCTCTCTCTCTCTCTCTCTCTCTCTCTCTCTCTCTCTCTGTCTCTCTTTCTTTTGGACTTCTCCAGATCACCCTGCAGGACCGCAGCCTCTCCGGTAAGATGGAGGACGACGCGTCCCTGCACAGGATAGAGGGCAGCGCCCCGGGCGCGCAGGCCGGAGGACTGATCGTGAAGAAGAAGGCGGCTTCGGCGGAGCAGCATGTGTTCCGCGCGCCGGCTCCTCGGGTCTCTCTGCTCGGCCTCGATTTACTCGCAGCTCAGAAACGCAAAGAGCGTGAAGGGAAGGAGCAGCTGAACTCTGACCTCGACGACCAAACCTCGAAAAAGTCCAAGGTGTCGTCCTACAGGGACTGGGAGGAGGGGAAGAGCGACTCCGGCTCCGATGAGGACGAGGAAGGTGGAGACAGGAAGAACAGCAAGAAAGAGAGGTGAGGTGTTTTTTACCATGTGCTGGTTATTTTTTTCCTTCTTTTTCTTGTGTGTGATTGAATTTTCTGACTTGATGTTGTTGTACTGCAGGCGTTACCGTACGTCAGGGGCAGAAACGCCTTCGAACCCCGGCGGAGTGAGTGAAGAATTCCGCAGGAAGCATCAGCAGCGGGAGAGAGACCGCCGAGAGCACGGCGTCTACGCCTCGTCTAAAGAGGACAGAGACCGAGACAAGGACCGGGACAGATCCAGAGACAGAAACCGGGAGAGAGACAGGGAGCGGAAAAGTGAGCGAGGTGAGCAAGGATTCTCTCCTGTTTTCTTTTTTTCTCTCCCTCCGTCCTTCCATTTCTTTCCTTTTCTTTTCACCCGTTTCATCTTCATGTCTCTTGTCCACTACACTCCTCTCTGCCTGTCCCTTCCCTTATCCCTTCCTACATCTCTTTCTCTTTTCTTTCCTTTATTCTCTCTCTGTTCTTTTCCTTCCTCCCCTCTCTCTCTCTCTTTCTCCCTTTCACTTTCCCTTTCTTTCTGTTTTTTTCCTTCCTTCCATCCTTCCTCTCTCCTCCTCTACCACATTCATTTTCCTTCATAAATCCCTTCAAGTCCTTTTTCTTTTCCTCTCTGTCCTTTTGTCTTCCTTTCTCTCCCTCCCTCTGATTCTGCCTCTCTCTTCCTCCATTTTGTTCTCCCTGTCCCTCCTTTTTTCATCTGTTCCTTCCTTCCCCTTTTAGTCACTGTTTTTCCTTCCTTCATCTTTTCTTTCCTTCCACTCTCCCCATCCCTCTCTCTTTCTCCTTTGCTCTCTCCCGCTCTATTTCTCTTCCTTCCTTTCTTCCTCCATCCCACTCCCTCCTTCCTCTCCTTTTCTGTGTCCTCCTCTCATTGTCTCTTTCCCTCCCCTGTCTGTTTCACCTTTCCTCACTTTCTTTCCTTCTCCTTGTTTTCTCTCCATCTCTCTATTCCTGTCCCTTCCTCTTTGTTCTGACATTTTTCCTTTCTTTATTTCTCTCTCCCTTCCTTCATTTTTCTTTCCTTCCCTTCTTCCTTACACCTTCCTTCTCTTTCTCCATTTTACTTTTCCTGTCTTTCTCTTCCTTTTATTTCCTTTCTCCCTTTCTAAGCGTGAACCCGTGTTTGTGTGCGTGTTGGTGCAGATGAGCGGGACCGCAGTCGAGGGTCGAGCAGCAGTCGCTCGGAGCACGCGGAGGGCAGCGCGAGGAGTGAGCGCTCGCAGAGAGACGGCTGGTCTGAGCGCCTCAGCCGCGGGAGTCGCAGGGACGAGCCTCAGAGTCCCCGCAGTCGACCCAGAGGTCGGTGACCCCGTCGGCTTCTCGACATCATGAGAATAATAGATGAGAGTTTAGATAAGATTCAGGGTTTCAGCTTAATAGCCGAATTTGCCTTAATTTGCGTCCACCTTTAAACACGAGCGTCCTGGCCTGAGGTTAAAATTTTTTTTATTGTCGTTTGGTTCACAGACGCTCCGACGCCGTCCGCCTCCAGCTGGGACGAGGACGACAGCAGCTACGGCAGCTCGCGCCGCTCCCACTGGGAGAGCCCCTCCCCAGCCCCCTCACACCGCGAGAACGATCGCTCGGAGCGTGGCTCACGCTCGGGCCGCGACAGCGAGAGGAGAGACAAGTGAGAGACTCTCTTCAGCTTTATAGTAATCATGAGATCATTAAAACGATTAGTTGTACTGAGTGTGTGTGTGTGTTTGTGTCTCTCAAAGGTCAGTGAGAGCTCGTTATCCAGAGGACACGCCCCTGCCCACGCCGTCGTACAAATACAACGAGTGGGCCAACGACAGGAAGCACCTGGGCTCCACGCCGCGTCTGTCCAGAGGGAAAGGTGTGTATCCTGTATTCACACACACACACACACACACTCCATTGTGGAGAATAACGCACCGATGAGGTGGTGGATTAGTTTGATTACGTGTCCTGAGGTGTTTATTTATTTTTTTTACCTCATAAACAACCTACATTTGCTAAAATCTTTTTGTGTGAGGTGTTTCTATGGAAACAAGGACGTTGATATAAACCTGTCAGTACTGTGGTGGAAAATAAACCCACACCTTCTGGAGAATTCTGTAATGTGTGCTGTAAGGTGTCTGTGATAAACGTGTAGATAATTAAACGTGATGGATGACGGGTCAGACGTGTTTAATCGTACGTCTCTCGCGCCGCAGGTAAAAAGGAGGACAGACAGGACGGAATCCCTTTCGAGAACGAGGACGAGAAGGAGCAGTGGGAGGAGGACCAGCGGGTCAGTGTGTGCAGCGCGACTCGGTTTTCGACTTTGAAACAGTAATCTGTGTTCATGATCGTTTCTATATAAAGGCTTTTCACTTGGTTCGTCCGCAGCAAGCAGACAGAGACTGGTACATGATGGACGAGGGCTACGACGAGTTCCACAACCCTCTGACCTCCAGCTCGGACGAGTACGTGAAGAAGAGAGAGCAGATTTTGCAGAAGCAGACCCAGAAACGCATCTCTGCACAGAAACGACAGATCAACGAGGTACGACCGGTCCTGAAGTTCCTGAAATCTGTTTAACACACTGAGTGATGTTTCTGCTCACCTGTGAGCTGTAAGGATTAATGACGGGTTAACTACAAAGAAGTGATGTCTTCAAATCAAAATATCTTGAATGTTGTCAGATTTATCTGAAGTTTCTTATTGTATTATTCCAACAACCTAAATATATGTTTTTTAGACATTAAGCTTATTCCTAGATGAATTTTACTTCTAAAAAGTGTTCATTTCTTGTTCTGTTGGCAGATAATTTAGGTTCTTTCAAGATTATCAGCCAATAAAACAAACAATTTACGTCTAAAAATTACAAAATTATGTCTAAAAATCTTATTATTTTTTTTTTTTGTAATCATATATTATGAAACTTCAGATATATTTTGACTACAAAATATATTTTTCACCTGCTAAGATATGATGGTTCCACTTTGGGTTGACATTAGAGACGGCAGTCACCAGGGAATCACCATCCTATACCATATTGTATTGCGATTTGTGATAAGTATTTTATATTTTGTAAATATCCTGATTCGATATATATATTTTTTTCAGTTTTATTACAATTCTAAACATTTCTAAATTTAGCAAATACTTTGCTGCCAATGTGTGAACAGTTTAGAGCACCATCTGCAGGATAATAGAGGAACTACAACATTTTACTATTTTGAAGGCAATTGAAATATATGTTGATAATATTTGTAGTACAAGTTATACATTTATTTATTAAAAAAATACATCGCTGTATCTGTTTTTTTATTTTATTTAGCTATTTGTTTTTTTTAGTGTGGTCTCTAATCTAGATCTGGATTTCTGTAAAGCTGCTGCTTGTTAAATGCGAATAACAAATACAGTAAACCCGAGCGTAACTGAACTTTAACACACCTTCAGGACATCGAACGCTGGGAGACGAACCGCATGTTGACCAGCGGTGTGGTCCAGCGCCTGGAAGTGGACGAGGACTTTGAAGAAGACAATGCAGCAAGGGTCCACCTGCTCGTCCACAACCTCGTCCCTCCGTTCCTCGACGGCAGAATCGTCTTCACCAAGCAGGTAAAGTTCTTATATTGTATTTTACTGCTGATCTCAATATTAGAGTTTTACGGAAATCTGAAATCATGGCGTTTATGTTTTATAAATTAAAATTATAAATATCACACAGAAATGTAGCTGTGAACTTTTTTTCTTTCCTTGATACCAGATGACGCCTTAATGAATGAAAAATTCACTAATTATTTGCATTTTGCACAGATTTACATTTAAAGTTTAGATAGATTTATTATATACAATAATATAATGTAGTCAATCAAATGATGTAATGAACACCAAACCAGTTTAATCCAGGATCATCACCAGCTTCTTTTTTCCTTTTTTTGAAAATATAATGATTTCTTTCTCTTTTTTTTTTTTGCCAGCCCGAGCCGGTCATTCCGGTGAAAGATCCCACGTCCGACATGGCCATCATCTCCCGCAAAGGCAGCCAGCTGGTGCGCAAACACCGAGAGCAGAAGGAGCGCAAGAAGGTGATGTCTCTCTCCATATTACGGTCCTGCTTTCAGGATCTGTGCGATTCGTTCTAAACAAATTTAACAAATAATTTGCTGCCAATGTATGAACAGTTTATTTGCAGCCAATGTATGAAAATTGCATCATTTTACTATGTCGAAAGCCAACAAATAAATGTTAATATAAGTTATAAATTTGTTAATTAAAAAAATAAAATAAAATTTGGGGGTCTGTGTGGTGAAATACAAAGTGCCACACAAAAGAAATGTGATGCATCATTGTATCTGTTTTTCAGTTTAATAAAAAAAAAAAAAAAAAAAAAATATATATATATATATGAGCGTTAGCGATGAGATCGTTGCTATAAACAAGACGCGTTAATTAGTAAATAAGGCGTTTCAGGGTTTCACTTTTGACGCTGAACAAAACCAACATTATACACATATTCCTAAAATTGTGCATGAAAGTCCATTATTACACAGTGTAAAGCAAATACAGGCTCTAAAATATTCATCCTAAATCAGTCTCTCTCTCTCTCTCTCTCTCTCTCTCTCTCACTCTCATATTCTGTGTACTGGAACAGGCGCAGCACAAACACTGGGAGCTGGCTGGGACCAAACTGGGAGACATCATGGGCATCAAGAAAGAGGAAGACACGTCTGACGCTAACGCTATCGGAAAGGATGGGACTGTTGACTACAAGTACGTGTTTACACACACACACGCATGCGTGACTCATAGTGACGTCTTTCCTGTACTGGATATTAAATTGGTTTCATTGTTAATTGTTTCTGCAGGACGGAGCAGAAGTTTGCCGAACACATGAAGGAGAAGACTGAAGCCAGCAGCGAGTTCGCTAAGAGGAAGACTCTCCTGGAGCAGAGACAGTTCCTGCCCATCTTCGCTGTTCGCCAGCAGCTACTCAACATCATCAGGTGTTTAGATCTTTACCACATTTCAGAAAGTTATATGTGGGGCGTTCAAGTCAAAGCGGGACTGTCTGTAAAGAATAACAGAAAACTCCCTTTGTTTCTTTGTATAATCCCCAGCTACACTAATGCACTTATCCCAGCGTTATCGTTTCTATAGCAACAACTTGCACCAAAATAGCAGTTGCTACTAGATCACAAAGTTCACGGTTAAAATCGCATCATGGGTCAGAATTTTTATAATTTTTTTGGATTAGGGGATAAAACAGATATAATTTTGCTTCCCTTTTTATTACTTTTATTTAGCAGTTAAAGAACACTTACAAATATAAATTCTTTATATAAATATATAAAGATGTCCAATGTTTAAATATATATATATATTTTAATATTCAATACTAAATTGTTAAATTATAGTGTAATATGATCTGGACAAAGATTGATTTTTATTCGCTATCGTCTGAATAAAAAACAAAACAAAAACTTTTTATCCACAATCATTAAAAACACGGCTAATTTTTATCATCTTGTCCTGGAAGAATGTGTCCTGAGCAAGTAATAAACAATTTGACTAATTTTTCTGAACTAAACTATGTGCATATGTAACTGATCTGCAGTAGTTCCAGTACTAATATTTTGCCCTCAGTGGGCGGGGTTTCATCCCTGCTGGCGGTTCATCATCTAGCGTCTGCTTTCTGTCCTCGATATTCACACAGGGACAACAGTATTGTGATTGTGGTGGGGGAGACGGGCAGCGGGAAGACCACGCAGCTCACGCAGTACCTCCACGAGGACGGCTACACCAGCTACGGCATGGTGGGGTGCACGCAGCCGCGCAGGGTGGCCGCCATGAGCGTCGCCAAGAGAGTGAGCGAGGAGATGAACAGCAACCTCGGGGAGGAGGTGAGGCTCACTTACTGAATCTGCTATAAACACACACACACTCTGATTGTAGTGGTGCTTGGAATATTTATTTACTGTTGTATTTACTGTTCATTCGTATTGAAAGACAAAGGACCAATAAGAGTGAGTCTTTAGAAATAGACTTTATAATCTACTAGTAGATGGTAATATTCTGTTTTCCTCAGAACATGAGGAGAATTCTCTGAGGTAATGAATAGATGCTTCAAAGACCACATGCATGTTTTATACGCCAACACTGACATCTGGTGGACGAACATGAGAATTACATGTTTGCTTAGAAGGAATTCAGAAATGTGGAATAAATCCTAGTTTATTTAAATCATTGTGACTTGACAGAGTATATCTGGAAAACTGGAAATAAAATCTATTTTAGGGAAAAAATGCACTTTATTTAAGGATGTATTTTGCTTATCTTTTTGAGAACTGCGCTCTGATTGAGAAGTGTTTGGTGTCACTTTGTGTAAAAAAAAAAAAAAAAAAAAAAACTTTTTTTTAAAAAATTGCGTCTCTTTCTTCCATGTTTCTGAGTTAGTCGTGTGACCAGGGTTCATTCGCTTTTGGAGTTTTTGCTTTTAATATTAGGGCGATTTCTCATTTAATACAATAACAGCTGTTTTACCTAACTTGGTCTTTCATTCATTATTTTTTTTTTGTCCCCCATAATTTTGACGTGACATTCGACCCATCTTGTCCATGCATATTTATTGTGAACAGTACTTAATGTAAATTCTGTATCTATATTCATCTTCCTGATGCTGGTGATTTCTGAAGTGTGTGTGTTTGTGAGTTGTTAAAGACTTTAACCTTGATCCGTGTAGGTGGGTTACGCCATCCGCTTCGAGGACTGCACGTCGGAGAAGACGATAATAAAGTACATGACGGACGGGATCCTGCTGCGAGAGTCTCTGCGCGAGTCCGATCTGGACCACTACAGCGCCGTCATCATGGACGAGGCACACGAGCGCTCGCTCAACACGGACGTGCTGTTCGGCCTGCTCCGAGAGGTCTGTACGAAATGTCTCCACCTCGTCACATAGCACTCAACAAACTGTCGAGAACTGAATGATGACGTTATTATTATTTTAAATATATAACAAAATTTATTAATAATTTGCTGCACGAATTAAAAACACATCAGAACATCAACATCACTAAAACGCTTCAGCGTGATCTGTCTCTCTTGAACAGGTGGTGTCCAGACGCTCCGATCTGAAGCTCATCGTCACGTCGGCCACCATGGACTCGGACAAATTCGCGGCGTTCTTCGGAAACGTTCCGATCTTTAACATTCCTGGAAGGACGTTCCCTGTGGACATCCTCTTCAGTAAGGTGAAGATCTGCTCTTCTCTCTCTCTTTCATGTCCAATGGAGTCGTATGAGTCTGAAGTGTGTTTCTAAAGGTGTGTGTGTGTGTCTGTGTAGACACCTCAGGAGGACTATGTGGAAGCTGCAGTGAAGCAGGCCTTGCAGATCCACCTCAGCGGCATGGTGGGAGATATTCTCATCTTCATGCCCGGCCAGGAGGACATCGAGGTCAGTCATTTACTGAGGATGTTTTCTGTTAATTTTTTATTTTTTTTTTAACAGATTTAGTTTAGATTCAAACGTTCGAAGTGTGAACCCTCGAAGCTAGGGATTTTAAAAAACGGCCGTGTCTCGCTGCAGGTGACGTCGGATCAGATCGTGGAGCGGTTAGAGGAGCTGGAGAACGCTCCCGCGCTGGCCGTCCTGCCCATCTACTCTCAGCTGCCCTCGGACCTGCAGGCCAAGATCTTCCAGAAGGTACCGCATCTGCTCCGCCCGCTCACGGGCGGAAATGACAACGTTTATGACGTTAGGGCTTCGTCGCTTTATTCAGTCATTTAAAGGTGTAAGGCCGTGCTGTGTTATAGAGCTTACTTTAATAGTTTATGGAACTCAGTCGGTCTTTTGTCGGTGAGTATCTAATCAGAAGCGATTCACATTTTTGTCAATTATTTAGTTAAACCTACAAATGTTAAACACTTTAAAATTCCTTAAAAATATATCTCAACTTTTTATAGAAAATACGAACTGCTTCCATCTTCTGTTAATACTCATGTGTTTGCAAAAGTGTGGCTTCCTTTTTTAAATTTGGTGCAATATCGCCACCTGCTGGACTGTAGAGTGAAGCAGAAGATTGACAGGGATAAAGATCATCGCTTTGTAGAGACAAAAATCAGCACAACTTATTCAATATGTTTAATCAGTGTCAATCAACACCACAACCTAAATTAATATGTTTAGTAGTTTTTAATACACATATTATATTGCATTAGATATATAGTTGTTTAAGACAACTTGTGACTTTTTTTTTTTTTTTTTACATTTTATTTACATTTTTTTTTAAATGCCTTTCTTTATTTCTATTACTATGATCATTTGCAATTGTTTAATGACCTCTATATCTGCATTCCCGCAGTGTTAATAGCGTAACTAGTTCATGTTGTTCCTGTGCGACTCCACACTGTTCACATGTTGTTAGAATACAAACAGTTTATTTCTTTATGTTCCAGGCTCCAGACAACGTGAGGAAGTGCATCGTGGCCACCAACATCGCCGAGACGTCTCTGACCGTAGACGGCATCATGTTTGTCGTGGATGCTGGATATTGCAAGCTCAAGGTATTAAACATCTGTTTAGAGTTTAAATCTAAAATAACTCTGCAGCTCTCTGTAACGCCTGTTGTTCTGCTGTTGGTTTCTTCAGGTGTTTAACCCGCGTATAGGTATGGACGCGCTGCAGGTTTACCCCATCAGCCAGGCTAACGCTAACCAGCGCTCGGGCCGAGCTGGGAGAACCGGGCCGGGCCAGTGTTACAGGTACAACGCCACACACATATACACACACACGCTAGGAGGTAATCAGTGTAGCTGGATTAGTCTGAAGTAAAGAACTGAAGAGAGCTGAGAGTGTGTCTGAGAGATGAGGGTCCTCTGTAGTGCACGGCGCTCTGTCCATAACGAGGGACATGAAAGAAAGGACGGGTCATTCTGTCCCTCTTCATCATCATTCTTCACCCTGACCAATTTAGAACAAGATATTTTGTTCATCTTCCTCCTCTGTTCATCTGCGCTTCATTTCAAGATTAGGAAAGTGTGACTTTAGGAATAGTGATGTGTGTAAACGTTGGTCCAGTCACATTTTAAAATGAAAAAATGAAGTGAGCAATAGCTGATAAACATAACTTGAATGTGGATGATGAGCTACAGCACGATTACGCTCTGTTTCGTTACATCGCATCCCACGTCTCTTGATTCCTGATTAAAAAATAATTCATTTTGTTCAGATCAGATGTTCATGTCATGACGGTTCACGTTCATAATTTCTCGGGACTTTTATCTGACTCTTAACACGGACATGTCTGTTCTCTGAAACCACGATACGTCTCATTTGCTCACAATTCGTGCTATGACGCACTATGAGTTTGCGACTGCTTATTAATTTTAAACAGCAAATGTGCTTTTTAGCAACAAACAAAAAAAAACCTCTACTTGAGGTTTTCTCTGCAGGACGGTGAGCAGTTAGTCTGCTGTATTTGTTGAGGGACAGAAGAAGGAGGAAAGCCAGACCTCTCGCTTTCCAGTGCTAATTGATGACCTCAGCGAGCGTCCTACACACGAGCAGTGGCAACAAAAAATAATAAATAATCATGTAAATTCTGATCTGCTTGTTCTACATCTACGCGTTTGGTAGATGCCGTTATCCAGAGTGACTTACATTTTGTATTTCATTACACATCTGAGCAGTTGAGGGTTAAGGGCCTCGCTCAAGGGCCCAACAGGAACTTGAACCTGGGACCTTCCGATCCATAGACCAATTGCTTAACCGTTGAGCTTTCCCAGTCCCATCTTCATGTATCTATCGGATACGTGTCGGATGCGATCTGACAAACATCAGAATCATTGAAAGATTCAGGCAGGCATTTAAAAGAAATCGTGACATGGGACTTGAGTCACAATGTGAACGCAGCCTCTGTGACCAATTTGTTGCATTTATTGATTAGACAGCTCGTGTCAGTGATGTCCGACCGTTCGTGTGTCTTGTATCTTCTCAATTTCAATTCTCAATTTCCAGTACGAGGGGGGTAAAATGTCCTCTTACCTTTTGTCATTTTTCTTGTTCGTTCATAAATGTGCTTAAACTTCACTGTTTAAATTTCACACTTGATATGACGACGTTCCTGGAAAGAGTAAAGATTTCTAATCACGGTCGTAGGTTGTACACTCAGAGCGCCTACAAGAACGAGATGTTGACCACCACCATCCCCGAGATCCAGCGCACCAACCTGGCTAACGTGGTGCTGCTGCTCAAGTCTCTGGGCGTGCAGGACCTGCTGCTCTTCCACTTCATGGACCCTCCGCCTGAGGACAACATGCTGAACTCCATGTACCAGCTGTGGATCCTGGGAGCTCTGGACAACACGGGTAAGAAGGACACGAGTCGTTAAGAAGGGGGCGGGGCGGGAATAAAAAAAGTATGATGTGTAGCGTGAATTCGATATGTCACACGCTGTCTCTGTCTGTCTGTCTGTCTCAGGCGCTCTGACGCCGACCGGTCGGCTCATGGTGGAGTTCCCTTTAGACCCCGCCTTATCCAAGATGCTGATCGTCTCCTGCGACATCGGCTGCAGCGCCGAAATCCTCATCATCGTCTCCATGTTATCCGTACCGACCATCTTCTACAGGCCCAAGGTTTCCTTCACTTCTCTTTAAAAGAACTTTTAAAAACCTTGTTTACACCCTTTTCTTTGCTAAAAAACAAACAAACAAACAAAAACAAACACGTGTTTTGCCCCCGTCAGGGCCGAGAGGAGGAGAGCGACCAGGTGAGGGAGAAGTTCGCCGTACCCGAGAGCGATCACCTGACCTACCTGAACGTCTACCTGCAGTGGAAGAACAACAACTACTCCAGCATCTGGTGCAACGAGCACTTCATCCACACCAAAGCCATGCGCAAGGTGGAGACGCGCGGCTCAGTCTCAGCAGCCTGATCATTTCTTTAGATTAATTGTGTATTGTTGTTGTTATTATTATGAGATTGTCTTCGTCTGATTTGGTGCATAACGTGTGTGTGTGTGTGTGTGTGTGTGTGTGTGTTTCAGGTACGCGAGGTGCGAGCTCAGCTCAAGGACATCATGGTGCAGCAGAAGATGAACCTGGTCTCCTGCGGCTCGGACTGGGACGTGATCAGGAAGTGCATCTGCGCCGCTTATTTCCACCAGGCGGCTAAGCTGAAGGTGCGATTCACATGTCTTTTATCAAAAGCGTCAAAAGTATTGGCACCTTGTGTGTCTATTTTAAAACGTGACGGTCAGAACATGGTATCGGGGCTCAAAAGTGTCTCACCTGTGGTGGAAAAAGTGAATTTTCAGATAGGATCATGTGACACCATTTTTAAAAATATATGCTTAATGTCCGGATCCATGCCTCTTTTTTTTTTTTTTTTTTTTTTTTTTTTTTTTAAACATGCTACACATTTATATTTTCATCAGATAAAAGAAACACATTTGCTAAATACAGTTTCCTGCCCTTTGATGTCTGTAGTGTCTGGAACCTTTTTTAAAATTCAAATCTTTCAACGGTCTTAACTGTCATTCAGATGAAACTTGGCCAGTTTAGAATTTACATGAAAAGACACAAACCTGAAAAAAGTGCAACATGAATTTGACATGGTTACGGACACTACAGACTTTATGTATGTTAAAAAAAAATCTCTTTAATTTAAGCAACAGTTTTTACAGGTTATATGCTTCTAAAAGCTTATACTAATTTTAATATCAATACTAAAATACAATAACTAGTACAATAGCGAGACTGTAATGTCTATTTTTAAGGCATCATCTCTCCAAAACGGCTCTAAAGTTAGCAATTTTCTTTTTTTTAATTAATTTATTTTTTAAGTGAAGCGAGGTCGGTCACTTCCACATGTTGCAGAAACTGTTTTATATGTAAAGCATAAAAAAATAACATAAAATCAGCACCGATACTGTGCTTCGGCCGTGTCGCAAAATGTCACATGACGTCAACATTTTTTATTTATTTTTTAAAATATATACAAGTCTGTGTCATAATTATTGGCACCTCATATAAATTCCGATATCTTCATGGTGTCCTGCATCAGTTAAAAACACAAGTGTAACTTCGCTTGAGTCAGACAGTTTGGATAAAGTTATAAAAGCAAAAAAAAAAAAAAAAAAGTTCTATAAAACTATAGAACCTCCATATAAAGATCTGGAATAAATATTAAATAAATGTATTTATGCTTCATTTTTGGTGTAAATTCCCACCAAACCTGATTACTGTAGAAGTGTACATGTTGTGAATTGAACTGTGTGTGTGTGTGTGTGTGTGTGTGTGTTTTCAGGGCATCGGCGAGTACGTGAACGTGAGGACGGGGATGCCGTGTCACCTCCATCCCACCAGCTCTCTCTTTGGCATGGGCTACACCCCCGACTACATCACCTACCACGAGCTGGTCATGACCACTAAGGTAGCGCTATCCCTCTCTCTGACACACACACACACACACACACACACACACACACACCTTCACATCCCAGATCCACTCTCACCCGTTTTCATTTCCCTCTGTGTGTTTGAGGGGACGGCGTGACCCTCTGTCTCCGTCTCCGTACCCGATTCATGCTCAGCGCTCTGATTTGTCCTTATATTACTGTTACTCTGCCTCCATAAATCCCCACTGAATGCGACGTCGTAGCTTTCGGCATATTCATGCATAGATAGATGGATAGATTGCTTTCCTGATTGCTTTATTGATCCCTGAGGGAAGTAGTTTTGTCACAGCAGAGAACTGAACAAAACAAGATGTATCAAATTACAAGGACAGAAAGAAAGAAAACAGGCAAGGACACCGAGTTCCAGACGATAAGCATGTGAGTAAACCACCGGATGGATATAACGATAAAGTGAGAAGACAGTCAAATCAAACAGACGGAATCAGTGAGAAATAATAGTTATTTGTAACATTAAAAGATTCTGTACACACAATTAATGTGTAGAAGTGTTTGCCAGTAAATCCCACTAATTTGAGATCTGTTGCATACAAAACTATTTTTGGACAGAGAGTTACAGAGGCTAGAATAAAGAAATGTAAAAAAACAAAAGGCTCAATCAGTCCGAAGAAAAGACTTTCCATAGAGTGAATGTTTACGAGGATTAAATCCCGAGAGTCTGTGTTGTCTAATGATGTTTTGTCTTGCCGCTTAAAAACGATGTGAAATATACTGAAAATGAGAACGGACGTGTGTGTAACAGTTAAGAGGTGAAGAGACACGCAGGACGTCCGAGACACATGATGGAGTTTATGCAGATAATTAAAACTGTGAGTTCTGAATAAACAGAATAAATGTTGTTGAGATGATGAGAAGACGAGATGAGACGACACACACACACCTGCTCTAATCCTGCGGTTCCTTTTTATCTTCTCACTGTTTTGTTTAAGAGGATGTAAACTTTATGTAAAGGTTTTCCTCCATGGCACGAGTGTGTGTGTGTGCGTGTTCATGCTGAGATTTGGTCTTCTGTGTGTGTGTGTGTGTGTTGCAGGAGTACATGCAGTGTGTGACGGCGGTGGACGGCGAGTGGCTGGCCGAGCTCGGCCCCATGTTCTACAGCATCAAACACGCGGGAAAGACTCGACAGGTAAGAAGATACGACGACCGCCGTGAAACCGTTCAGACTGTCGTGTCTTTATTATGAGGTGTCGAGTCTTCGAGTTGTAAGAGTACTGTTTAGATTAGAGATGAAACGAGGCCTAAGTCTCACTGCACCACCAGCAGCATTGTGGGTAATGTAGGAGGAAATGGTGAACCAATTGATTATAAGGTGTTTAAACGTGTATACGCGAGAGTGAGTCGAAAATGAGCCGCAGTCAGATCATATTAAAGCTTGTGTTGGTCTCGTGAGCGCTTTCCGCTGGTAATAATAGTCGAAACAACTCAGGACGAGTATAAACAGAAGTGTATCTGCAAACATAATTCTGAGCGATACTCGGAGGAAGGTTAAAGTTTCTCAATGAGAATCATAACCGGTGACGGATTCATCACTACGAGAGTCAACAGCAGAGTCTGGAATGGAAACATCCTCAATCAAAAGTCAAAAACATCAGCTGGAAAATTCATAAACGCTTACAGTTTTCTGGGATTCTCGAGGGCCAGAAGTATTGGAACATAATCAGGGAAAAGGTTCAACACTCAACAGCGCTCATTACAGTGAGACGCTTATCGAAGAGCTGAAGACTAAACACAGAGGAACGAAGATTCACTTCTGATGAAGAACTGAAGACAGCGGTGCGTTCGCGTCTCACGGCCCGGCCGTAAACATTATTTTAATGAGGGAAGAAACAAAAAAGTGTATTGAAAAGCAATAAAGTTATATACTTGTCTTTTCTACCTAAATCCCTCGTGTATGTGTGTATATTTTCCATAATAACGCGTTAAATCTACTGTTTTTCTCAGGAGAACCGTCGAAGAGCGAAGGAGGAGATCACCAACATGGAGGAGGAGATGTCTCTGGCTGAAGAGCAGCTGCGAGCGAGGAGAGAGGAGCAGGAGAAGAGGAACACACTGGGCAGCACCAGGTACCGTCCATCACACACTCCTTTGCTATAAAGCGTCCTCTCTCTCTCGCTTCCTGAAAAGCACGATCGCGGCGTTTAGATTCAGGCCTGAACTCGGCTGTGCAGAAATACTAATGTTGTCATTTTGGGAAAGCTATTATCAAACCTTCTCCTCAGGCTCCGTCTGACCCGCAGTCTCTCTCTCTCTCTCTCTTCTCGGCTCCTTGATGAGCTTTTCTCACCTCTCGTCTGCGCCCGAGAGGAACAGAAATAATATTGACTCCTGGCTGACCTCCATTACTGTAGCAGTAACGCTGCGGCACAGGAGACGAGGACACTTTAATTTTCCCATTAATCCGAGAAATTAATTTCGCACGCATCTGCCGGCATCACAAAAAGGAAGAGATTGCGTTTTTTTTTTTTAAAGATGACACATTATTAATTAATCAGTACATTATATCTCTAAATCAAAGTCGACCGACACTGACGGCGTTCGCACTAAAGGGGAAAAGACCTGAGTTTTGATTGGCGTCGTGATGTGTAGGATGTGATAATTAAAGTGACGCTCCCTGGCTCGCACGCGGACGTCTTCGGGATTTAAGTAAGACGTTTTATTTTTGCGGCGACGCCAAGAACCGGACAGAAGACAGAATGTACTTTTTTTTTTTTATTATTAAATCATAAATGTAAAACTACAAACATTATGAACATCTGGAGAAATAAAGGTGTGAAGATGAGGTAACTCTTATGGAATTTTCAGCACTGAAGGAAAAACAAAAAACAAACAAGACGATGTCATCTCAGTAACGTTCTTCATTCGCTTTAAAGCGTGATGTACAGAAATGTGTTTGTGAAGCGAGTACAGCAGCTTCTCCTAGATCAGCTCACACATTACGGATAAAGGTTAGGTTTTATCTTTACCATGATGTAATGTGTTATAAGTCACACAGTTCAGGAAGTGAACACTGCTAGACATCCAGGCCAGACTCCTACTAGACTCCTTTTATTCCATTTTTTTGGTTCAGTTTCTTTTTGTTAAAACTTTCCGTCCTACAATATAGAAAAAGAAAATCTAAAGATAATGTAAGATAAACATTAACAAGACTTTAATATATTGTGCAAGTTTTAATCTATGCCAGATTATAACATGTTTTGTCTTAAACTTCACAATAAACTGAGACGCTTCTTTTCATTGAGTTCATTAAGTGAAGGGAATGAAAACTGCTTGTATAGTGAATTACTAGTGGCCTTTTTTTTTGTCTTCTCAAACGTAACCTTTCCTGCTCCTTCTCTCTGAACAGATCCATAAAGATCTGCACCCCGGGCCGGAGGGAGGACGTGCCCATGACTCCAAAGCGAACCCCTGCACGCTTCGGCCTTTAAAGCCTCCCGTCCCGCTGTCTGTCGGAGCCGGTGCGGGTGTATTTCCCAGCATGCGCCAGCAGTAGGAGCACTTGCATAAGAGAAGACCGAGGAGAAAGATGGAGGACTCGACCCGTGGCTCGTCGTTTTCACTGCAGAGCTGGTTTTCATGTTCCACACATTCCCCTCCTTTAATGTTCCAGCCTCTAGGTCCAGTGTATTACTGTACGCTTTGTTTTTTTTTTTTTACACTCATTTGTATAATAATGTTTGTAAACGTCTCCATTGTGACTCCCGATGCTCCGATTTATTTTTTTTTTTTATTTTTGTTCCAGCTGTAAATATTACATCTGCAGCAAATGTATAAAAAAAAAAAAAACCTGAAAATGCTCATAAACGTAGAGTCATGAAAATACTTGTTTTTCATTGTATTGCAATTGAAAGTGTAAAAGAAATTTACCATGAAAGATCTATAAGTGCATAAATTAAAGCCGCTGTAAAACAAAATAAGAGCCTGTTTTGTGTAAATTCATTATTTTTTATAAAATCCAGTTACAAAATAAAAGGCACCAAGCAGTGATCCCACTTACAAACGCACTCGAGGTTATAAAACTTAATCTTGGGGTCCATGTAAGAGTGTAAACTAACAAACAGTACGTAGAGAAGAACTGAAGATTTTGTTTTTAAAGCTCTCTACATTTCAACTTTTGTGAGTTTCAGTTTTTGTTAAAATATCGACTATGTATTGAATAACTACTGGTGTGAAGCGCAACATACACAAAGGAATTGATTCTGCACTGAAGAATTTTGTCAAGTGAAGGTCCCTTAACTGTAATTCCCTGAACCACGAGCAGGAAGTTCTGACTGATTACTGTATGGTCCAGCTTTTTTGTCGCGCAGAAGAAACAGTCGAATATCTGCTGAGTCGTGAACTGGACAGAAGAAAAACTTCAAGATGAGAAACTGGAAAATACTTCAGTTCAAAGTTCAAGACTAGAAGTAGAAATGACATCTATAAATTAGTTTTTGGGAAATGTTTCCTCATAAACTAGTCAACAAAGCCAACTATTTAAACTGTGTGTAATCACCAACATGAAAAGAAAACTAAAGTATAAACTAAACTTGTATCGTCTCTAAAACTTGCATCTCAAACTGTACACATCCGTCTGCAGGTTTGTTCTTTCCATCAGATTATAAACAAGCGATCTGTACACCCTAAATTAGGTGTTGATTAATTTCCTCTAACAGCTGCTCTATGAATAGTTCCGTCTATAAATTAACTTTAATATTTCGACCACATTACCGTCATGACGAGCCACTTTTTTTTTTGTTTAATACATTTTACAACAGAGATAAAGAGAGAATAAAAGAGTCTGGTGAGTTATTGGTTGTTTATCGCTGTTTGTGAAAACGATAAGAGGATTTAGATTACGGCTCGCAGATCACACGGTGAGGAAACGGCGCCAGTCCCGGCCTAAACATCATATATAGTATTTTAAATACATACAATGTAAATAATATTTTGTAAGCATAAGTTAAATATAACACCTTATTGGAAAATAATCCTGTATCGTCACAAAATCAGAGTCGCTGGAGTGTTTTGGACAGAAACACACGAACCAAACCGCATCAGAATCACCAGACGCTCGAGACGCATCTCGGATCCTCTCACAAGTCCGGTTTTACTCTTAATCCTCACGCTCTGTGTGTGGATTATTGTTTTAGACGTGGTTTTTATTCCACTTACACCACATCTGGCAGGCCTTAACGCAGCTGTTAATCGGTGTGTCCACACCATCCAGATGTGTTTCCTAAGTTACAGGTTTATGGTCTGTATGGCTCAGAAGCTGTACTTGATTTGACTCTGGATTCCTGTGCGCTGGTGGCTCACGGGCCTCTGAGGGAGGACTTTAAGTCAATCTTGCCTGTTTTCCTGATTTTGGCGCCTCTGTAGATGGAGAGCGAGGTTTCATTAAGTCGTTCTTTTAAAGACGTTCTTTGTGAAGATTGGAAATGGTCTCCTGCACTCGTTTAATTGGGACAAATCCGTGGTACTGGCTGACATTTGAAAAATCCCCGGACTGCATGACGGTGGCAGGCGTCACCTTTCTAAGCGATTTATGCTGCAGGCCTTTGTGGCGATGAAAGGAATTAAAATGGCGTGCGTGTGTGTGTGTGTGTCTCACCGGGGACACGAGTCGGAGGATTAAGAGTAAAACCGGACATGTGAGAGGATCTGAGATGCGTCTGGTGACTCTGATACGGTTTGGTTCGTGTGTTTCTGTCCAAAACACTCCAGCGACTCTGATTACGAACCTAATAATAACAGCACAGACGCACTAGATGAAGGAGGTGAAGGGGGAACGGAAAAAAAAAAAAAACCCAGACGGTGTTGGGTGCACTTTTAATTAACCCTGGTCTTGTAATGTCCTGATAAAGACAACGAGTGCTGCAGAGCCTCTTTCTTTCTTTTCATTCTACAATACCTCTGTCTGTTGCCTCTCAGTAATGAACAGCCTTCTGGGATCCAATTACAGCACGACTCCATCTGAGGTCTGCTCGAGACATAACTGCAGCCTGATCCTCGTCTCGCACGTCTCTTCCGTCCCTCCTGCCTGTGACTTGCGCTTGATGAGATTTTTAGATTCTCAGTCTCTCTCTCTCTCTACCGCCATTAAATCACCTGCTCATGAGGACAGAAACCCAAAAGATGCTCAGGGTTACAGTGTGTTTATTAGAAAAGACATTCCTGCAACTGAAAGGTCAGAAACATTAAACGCTCTGATTAGAGAAGGAAATGTGTTCAAATCCCAGAACCACCTGATTCTCATCAGACTGTAGCATCTCTTGTTTTTGTTCTTCTTGATAATTCATGTTCTAAAACACCGGAGACGGGAAACACCAGGGACCAGACAGGATCACGATACGATTAACGATTATAGATTAACCTAAACAAACAAATTCGCTCTTGCCACGCGGGATGCTGCACTCTCTGCCAATACGTGTAGTATGGAGTGCGCCACCTGCAGGGTCGTAGAGGAACGAGAACATTTTACCACCTCGAATCAAAAACATTTATAAATTAAAAGCCATGTGAATACATGAATTGCCACACAAACGTAGAGCGGATCCTCCGGAGCGGATTAAATACGTATGTCGAGGTTCTGCTGTACTGTGACGTGCAACTGAATCGATTTCCGCCATGTCTCTATAAAGAAGTGAGGATTACACTCACTTTTAATTATAATCCTCAGCGCTGCTGAGTTCTGGACTGTGATGGATCAGAAACATTATTATTATTATATACATTATTAGATAAAAAGAGGCTAATGAGAGGGAACTAAAAGTTTAACAGGAACTAAACTGTTTCAGCAACTTTAAATCTAACTATAAAGAGACAAAACGTACAACATCTTTAAAAAAAAGACAAGCGTTGGCAAATCACTGTGTGAGGAATAAAACAGTCCGGTGCACGCTGTTATAGGAAATCAACTGTTGATTATTTTCCTATAACTGCACATCCTTCGTGAAGTGTTTTATTCCTCATAAGGAATAATTTCAGAAACGCGACATTCATACGAAATTCAAGAAAAACACATTATTATTATTAGTAGTAGTATTTTATTCTCACTAGTCGGAGTGAGTTTAAAGGACTGACAGTAACCAGAATGACCGAATTAGCCCTAAACTCTGTGCTTTGGGAAATTTCAGGGCATTAATATCCATTATTGGCATTCTTTATTTTTCAGACACCTTAAGTGTTATGTATCGAGTGCTGGATGAGACAGAATGTTGTTTATTGATTTTGCCTGAGCAGAGCAGGACGCTCTCCTCGTGTTGAGATTATAGATTACGGCTCGCAGGCCACGCGGCGAGCGTACGGAGACGGTCCCGGCTTAAACGCAACGTTACACCTCTTCGCACAGGGACGGGGACGATACAGCCACGAGGCTTTAATTATTGCTCACATGATTTGTCAGTAATGTGACACTTTATACACTGCAGTCACACAAAACAGAGGAACAAAAAAGATCAGACATTAAGACGTGTTTTTCTGAAAGGTGTTCAACCCCTCCAGGTTTTAAAAGTTTTCATTCGAAAGCCTCTGAGAAATTTACGACAAATGCTGAAATGTCAAAAAAGAAAAAAAAAAAAAAACTATATTAAATATCACAGCTGCGAACAAACACGCAGAAAGCTGCAATAACGCCTCGCAAGTCTTCGCTTACCTCCGAGCAAAACAACTTTCAGGATGATTAACGCACTCTGACACTCGGCGCCTGTCGTTCTGAAAAATGAAAACTGCGCTCGTTTACACCGCGGAAGAAAATCGCCATCATCTCGTATCACACGGCATCTATCACAGTGTCACGATATTATTCAAGTTTAACAGGTTTATGAAATAAATGGAGGTCTAAACAAAGCAAATTCTCCATCAGTTCTGTTCTGAGATTTGCTCCATCAATCCTGCACTGCTGTGAACGAACAGTCTCGCAGAACGTCACAGACGATCCCTGAGACATCGGACGCTCCGTGAGTGATGTGGGGTTACACCCTTGGGACATGTGCCCTACTTAGGGTCCCTTCTCTCCAGTGCCCTCAGAGCCACTCGCTGGTCCCACTTCTGCAGTGAAACCGGAGCCGGGCGTGGCAGAAGCGCACCTCAGCTCTGCTCCAGCCGCACCGCCAGAGACTCGTCCCTGCTCACGCTCTCACGCTGACGGCTGAAGATTCCCGATCTGAAAACGGAGCAGGAAAAACAAAACACGCAACTTTTATTACTAATATTATTTTGAAAGCTAATGTCAAAGAATAATAAAAAAAAGTACTGTACTAAAAACATATCTACAATAAATTCAGGATAATAATTTATATACCGAATCAGAATTAATTGAGGTAGTTAATTAATTAATTTTATATTCATTCATTATATTCAGTAGGAAAAGAAAAACTTGTATAAATATTTTTTATACTAAATTTATAGCTATACATTATATATGAATATATATATATTATAATATTATGCTAATAATTTAATAATCATATTATGAATATAATATACATCATACTATTTGTCTATTCCTGAAGATGAAAAAAAAATATATATAGTAGTATAATGTATAGTATCTTAAATAATATTATATAATATTATTCTAATATTATCATATACATCAATATATAATGTATAGCAATAAATTTAGGATTAAAATATTTATACAAGTTTTTCTTTTCCTATTGAATATTATAAATAGAAAATAATTAATTAATCTCAATAAATTCAGCGGAAATTCTGTAAACTTTAGTAAATTTATACATTTTTCAACACTTTACAGATACAATCACATATTTGACAAATTCATATAAATTCATTTATTTAGTGACCTCATTTACTAATTGATGTTGTCTATGAACTTAGCCAGCTTGTAGATGAATTAATACATTACTTCATACTAATTCATCAAACTCTTCTATAAATTTATAAACCATGAATGTAACCTTGTCCAAAAAAAATTGCAATGTTATCTTTGAATTCAGCAACCTCACTTGGAACCCTTTATGGATCTGAAGACGTCATCTATGAACATTTCACACTTTTATAAACTTATCGATGACTTTACACGCCTGTAAATAAAATCATCTATTTAGCAAACTTTTAGAAAAACTTTTTTTTTAAATTCATTCAGTTAGTGGATTTAGTAACCATAACTAAAGAACTTATGTCTGATCTATGTTATTTATGATGACGTGTATGAATTTAGAAACTTTAAAGGTGTTCAGGGATTGGCTCCAGGCCCCCGTGAGTCTATACAGAATAAAGAGAGATAGACGAGAGAGAGAGAGAGAGAGAGAGAGGGAGAGTGAGTGAATTTACATTCATGCATGAAGTAAGGTCCTCTAGGAGCTCATAAATTTTGTGACTTTATCTATAAATTCACCCACCTCATGTACAAACTTGCACATAAAATGTATTTCGCAATCACACACAAATCCCTGAATGCAACAACTTCTAGCAACCAAATTTATATATTTATGAATTTAGCACCTCTTCTGTGATTCAGCAACTTTTATACTAAATAATGAATTTAGCCATGTCCCATGATATATAAAGTTGTAGCTATGAATTTAAGGTACTGAAAGCAATTCATAAAATTTGCAACCTTGTATATGAATTTAGCAAGCTGTTAGAAAAATAAAAATTTTCGTTTAGAAAATGGCATGAACCTATCAAACTTTTCTATAATCACAATGAGGGAATTTAGTAACCTCATCTAGAAATTCATGAATCTAGCAACCTTACCTAGGAATTTATCAACCTCGAATAAAAATGTAAGAATTTAGAAACCTTCATAAGGTGGCTTTAGCCTCACCTTATAAACAAACTTCAACCTACCTCGAAACCTCTAAAAGGAATAAATGCATTTAGCGACCCTGTTCATAATTTAGAAACAAATTCATGAAACTAGCAAGCTTGTCTATAAATTTATCAACATCATACAGAAATTTTTCAAGAATTTAACAGCCTAATCTATAAATGTAACCACTTTTGTCCCTGAATTTAGCAAGCTCTTATAGCAATTCATGCGTTTATAAACCTTTTACATGAAATCAGAAGTTTACCACCTTCAACTATAAATCTAATCACCTTTTATATAAATTCATAAACTTGTCTACGACTTTAGCTACCTAATATAAAAAAAATCTTAACTTTAGCAACCTTGTAATTATACTTAGCAACTCATCCGCATCTTTTACACAAATTCGTAAATTTAGGAACCACATCTATGGATTTATCTACTTTGTGTATGAAACCATGGATTCAGCAACTTGCACAAATTAAATATATATATATTTTTTAAAGCATGTCTGAATTTATCTTCTTTTAATACAAATTCACATTCTATCTAAACATATCCACCTTATGCATGAATCTAATAACTGTATATATGAATTTATCAAATCTTTTTCATTAACTTTAGTGAGAACAAACTGAACCACCTAAAACGTAATATGTTATATTCTATATATTCTAATTTCAGTGACAATACAGACATGCTCTTTGGTCTCAGAGCTGCTCATAGGCCTCAGCGTCATGTTGATAAACTCCTTCCTGTTTCAGCATGGATTAGATTCTCTGCTATCCTTCTCTCTCTCTCTCTCTCTTTACGTCCCTGCAGCTCTTTAGTCTCGTGTAGCCCCTGAGGCCACGTCACTGCTGGACACGAGTGCAAACGGTCAAATGTCACAGTGGAGATCATCAGCTTCCTCAGGTATAATGAGCTCTCTGTAGCACAGACAATTAACAGACTTCATGCATTTATTCATGCATTTATTCATTTATTTATTTATTTATTTCTGCATATAAATATTTTTTTCTGCATATAAATGTTTTTTTCCCCAAACATAAACAGATTAAACATTTAAACCGTCACGGTCCCTTGTTTCCCGAAGTTGTTGCCCTGTCTGGCAGCTTTTTGCATACGCGATCGGCTCTTTTACGACTACTCCTGCAGCTTTGCTAATGCTTGCCCTTTTTGTGCCCGTTAATTCCGCCCGGGATAAACAGATTTTGTTCATGCAAAATTATTCGCGCCCCGCATATAATTAGCTGGAGAAACAATTAGACGTGTGAATAACAGTCCACAGCGGTGCGTTATGAATTTGGAGTGGGAGAATGAGGCGTTTGTGGATACCCAGGAAAGCGGAGCTTATCAAATAACGCTTGATAAATGCGCGCTGAATTGAAACGAGTCAATCATTTTAATGTCCGTGAGGAACCCTGAGGAGAATAAATAAGCAATCAGGACCTCATGTGGAGCGAGCAAATGAGCGTGAGGCACAATTAAGGAGGGTCACATTCACACGGGGGTCTGAGTACGCCAAACACACTGATGAGATCAGACGCATGAGTGTGTGTGAGAAAGAGAGAGAGAGAGAGAGGGGTGGGGGGGGGGGGGGGGATTCCACAACAAATTATGGAG
>JAQMYG010000007.1:25512323-25531631 GCA_030014215.1 Clariallabes teugelsi
CAGAGCAGAAGTAGCAGATATACATCTCAATATCAACTGTTCAAAGGAGATTATTGTGTATTTTGGATAAACGCCTTGGAAATGGAATTAGATGGTGTGTCCAAACTTTTGACTGGTAGTGTAGATTTTACAATTACTGTTTGCACAGATATACACACATCGTCAGACAAAAAATGTATACATACTTCAAGAAAGGAAAAAGTTCTTTACAAATATTTTAATACAGTGAAACCTTGGATTACGAGCATAATTCGTTCCGGAAGCGGGCTCGTTTTCCAAAACACTCGTAAACCAAATTTAATTTTCCCATAAGAAATAATGGGAAACTCAAATTATTCGTTCCACAGCCAAAAAAAATGCCCTTTATTCAACATTCAAGATTCAAAGATTCAAAGAACTTTATTAATCCCAGAGGGAAATTGCTTAAACTGATTAAAAACATGTTTTGGCCTTAGAAAGGAGTCTCCAGTGTCAGAGGTAAAGCTTGAAGATTTCCAAGATTTTCTCAGTAAGAAATAACCACTTTACAGCTGCTTTAACGTTCCACAACACTACATGTAGCTATAAATGAATAAAAAAATATATAAGGTTGTGTTTTATAAATAACTAAATAAAACAAACTGCAATTCTTTGCAACCTGCTGTGGCGTAAGAGGAATAAAACACTTCAGCATACGGTGTTAATCGACTTTGTCGTGGGAGCAGTAACTCTACTTCATCACACCATTAGTCATTGATTAATTTCCTCTAACAGCATGACACGGGGTTGGCACAGTGGTGTAGCAGTTAGCGCTGAGGCCTGGCACCTCCAGGGTCCAGATTTGTGTGTGTGTGAGTGTTTGGGCCCCTGAGCAGAATGAAGCGGTATAAGACTGGGTGAGAGAGATGTTTAAAAGTAAACCTGAATGAGTGAAAACTCATTAACGAGAACCACCTGGAGGACATTAACGATGATCATTTCACCCCAGGTTTTTAAATGCAAAACTGAAACTCTCCTTAAATCGAAGCTCATCTCTTTCGAACTCAGACGCTCAGACGAATAATAAAAAAAAAGGGAACGTGTTTCTGCACGTACACGCGCGCACAAAGCACCTTTAACGTTCTCCGAGCTGTGATCACTTTGCAGAATTAATTATGGCGCGTGTGTACGCGAGTGTGAAATTACCGGAGAATTCCAAAGCGTGTAATTACGTGCGACACAGTAAGCAAACAATGGGCTGTAAGAAGCAGGCGAGCGTGTGAGGACGAGGACGAAGAGGGGGTTTGGGTGGGTGGGTGTTTATCAGCCATCAAAGCCCATTGTGGTCCTGCGCGCGCACACACACACACACACACACACACACAGAGCCGAGTTCGTCCCGCTCTCTGCTGTAATTATTCTTTCCAGGTTCTTCTGGTGCGAAAAGTTTAAAAGATGAGGACAAAGAAAAAGATGTAGTAGACGAGTACAATCGCGCCGCCGACCCCCCAACCCCCCCCCACCCCCTCTCGCTTACACACGCTTTCCATCCCCTCTGTTTGCGTCCCGTCTTCATCTCCAGATTAAAAAGACGTCTCTGTGCGAGTCTGAGTAAGAAACGACTAACTAGTCTGATGCACGCGGTGGGGGTGGGGAGGGGGTGGGGGTATTACGGAGACGGTGGAGACGAAGACGGCTGCCCTTCAGCAAAAATGAATTTTCCAATCGCAGTTAGTTCTGCCATGAATAAATAAACAAATGAATAATTGAGAGGAGCGACATAAATAAATAACATCACAAACATTTCACCGGAGCTCGTAAGCATTCTGCGGCTAACTGGAGCTGCATGCTAATGATAAAAACACGCAACATGGGAGTAGGTTCTGATGCATTATTCAACGCTCCATCCATGGGAGGAAAAAACAAAACCAAAAAAAAAAAAAAACAGAAAATATAAATATAATATATACATCAAGCAACTCAAAAGGTTGATTTGAGATTGAAGTGACAGCGATGTCCTGCTTATGACACGTGAGGACACTCGCGGGAAAAACAACCAGCCGCCTGGTCAGACATGAGAGAGGGCTTTCCGAGGTGTGGTCTGGGTTTAATCCTCATCCTGCCCTTCATCCTGCCCCTCCTCAGGCCTGCCGAGGCCTCCGGTGCGAAGCGGCGCGTGCCGAGGGACGAGGCAGAGACCCGGTCACGGCAGGACTCTCACGGCGCTGGAGCTGGATGGAGAAGCGCAGGGCGGTCGATGAGACGCGGGGTTCTCCGCTCTCCTGTTTACTCTCATGTTCAATTTGCAGCCAGTGATCTTGGAGTCAAGGGTAAAATCGATTTTATAGGTTTCTCCTGTTTACTGTCTCTCTCTCTCTCTCTCTCTCTAACCAACACAGAGGAGGCGAGCGAGACGGGGAATAAGAGTCCAGAGGGTCTCAGAGGAGGTATAACACTAATACTACTATTAATTATAATCCTAATAGAAAATGCAAATTAGGAGGAAAATACACGGGATAATAAAGAAGAAAGAGAATAAGAGAAAAGAAGAAAGAAAAAGGTGATGATGAGGTAGAAAAAGGAAGAAAAGAGGATGAAAAACAAGCAGAGGCAAAGAAGAATGGAAAGCAAGAAAGATGAAGAAAACATGAAGTGGATGAAAAGAAGAAACAGGGTAGAAAAAGATGTAAGAAAAAGAAGAAAAATATAACTAAAACAATAGGGACCAGGAACAGGAGAAAAAACATTAAAGCATTGAGTTGAAGACTGCAAAGGAAAGAGAAGGACTTAATAAAAAGATGGAGAAAAAAGAAGAAGAAGAAGAAAATGGGAAGGAGGAGGGGGAGGTAGACAAAAAGAAGATGAAGAATGACAGGAAGTTAAAAGAATGAGGAGTGGAAAAAGAGCTAAGAAGAAGAAGTGTAAGAAGAAGCAAAACAGAAAGAGGAAGACTAAATAAAAACAACAAAAGATGAGGAGGATGTAGGAAAAAGGAAGAAGACAAAGAAGAAGGTTTGAAGTGGAAGAAGGCGTGAAGGTAATGAAGAGGAACGAGAAAGAAGAAAAAGGCTAAAGATGAAGACGAGTTAGAATACAGGTTAGAAAAAGAGGAAAGAAAGGAGAAAAGTAAGAAGTAGAAATACAGAAGAGAAGAGGAGGAAGAGAAGAGGAGGAAGACAGAGAGAGGAGACGTGACGTGACTGAAGGTGTAAAGCGGCACCTCGTTGTGTGCGGAGGTCAGAAGCTCCTGCGCGGCGCTCAGCTCAGCGGTTAACTTCAGCACGGCCTCGTCTCTGCAGGCCACCTACAGCGCACACACACGCACGCACACGCGCACACACACGCACGCACACACACACACACACACACACACACACATCAAGCTCTTTTATGGTATCGGCCCAAAACAGTAAATCATCATTCTACACACATGAATGTTGAATAACAACAGATCAATCATCGTTTATGAACATCTGTAACATCTGTCCTAATGAAACAATATAAACTAATATGCTTGTGGTGTGTGCAGCCCTGATGCTGCAGATGTGCTGCAGATGTGCTGCTACCTGCTGCTGTGCGCTGTGCTGTCTCTCTGTGAGCAGACGGAGCTGAGACAGCAGTGTGTCCCTCTGTCCTTCAGCCTGCTGCAGCTCCGCCCTCAACCTGGACACCACAGCTTCTTCTTCCTCCAGCTATGAACATATTTATATTGATATAATTATAAAGGGGGACTAAGGGCTGAAATAAAAAAAAGAAGAAGAAGAAAGAAGAAAAAAATTAAGGAGGAGGAATAAGAGGCAGCAAGAAAGAAAAAATAATAATAAAGCAAAGTAAAAAGAAAGAAGAAGAATGAAAGGAAGAGGAAACAGGAAAAAGAAACAAAAATAAGAAAATACAGTAGAGAAACACAAGACGACGAGGAAGAGGAAAGAAAGAAAGAAAGAGAAAGAAAGAGAAAAAAGAAAGAGAAAATAAACAGGAAGATGTGGAGAGAGGAAGAAGAGAAGGAAAAAAAATGTAAAATAGAAACAAGTGAGAATTAAAGAGAAAGAAGAAAAAAGGAAATAATATAAAATTAGAAAAAAAGAAAGAGAAAGAAAGAAAGAAAGAAAGAAAAAGGAAATAGAAAGAGGAAATAGGAAAAAGAAAAAAAAAGTAAAGGACTAAAAGGTATGAAGAAAAATGAGGCTGAGGAAGAAAGAAAAAGAAAGAAGAAAACAAATAAAATAAAAAGAGAAAACTAAACATGAGAAAGAAAAGAAAGAGGAAGAACAAAGAAGAAAAGAAAATAGAGAGATTGAAACAGAAGTGGGAGAGAAAAATGAATGAAAGAAAGAAGAAGAAAGGAATAAAAAGGAAGAGGAAATGTGAAAAAGAGAAGGAAAATAAGGGGACAAAAGGGGGAAGAAAAATGAGGTTGAAGGAAAAGAAGGAAAAGAAGAAAATAGAAAAGAGATAGAAAGAAGATAAAGACAGTATAGAAAGTAAAAATGAAGAAGAGGACGATAGATAGGTTGATAGATGAGGAAGAGGAGAGTGTGGTGTGAGCGGTGGGACTGGACCCGTGATGTGCTGGACCTGTGAGTAGCAGGCGGTGTACTGGTCCTGCAGCTGGTTCAGCTCAGCCTTCAGCTCCTCCTGTCTCTGCTCGTGTCCACGTCTCTGCGTCTCCTGTCCAACACAACACAGTCTGTCTGTCTCATGCAGCACGGACACGGCGTATTTATCTGTTCTAGATACACGTGTGTGATGCCCTTACCCACTCTCTCAGCTCTCTCCGGCAGCTCTTCAGCTCGGCGGTCACCCGCTGCAGTGCATCCTGGGAGGTGACGAGCTGCAGGCCGAGGTCGGCCGCCTCCTGGTCGCGGGTACGGACTTTCCGTCTCAGAGACTCCGCCTCCAGGCTCAGAGCGGCCACGCGGCCCTCGCGCTCGTCAAGCTGAAGAGAGAAAGAAACTATATTCAACAAACAAAACCCAGCTTCATTACTTACACCGAGCGATCAGATTAAATAAAACTGAGCACGAAGTCGTAATAAAAACAAAGTGCGACATGCTAACGATAAAAGAACGGACGGAATCCTTTAAAATCAATGAAGTAATGATAAAAGCACGACAGCACAGTGAGAGCTTCTGTCCATTTGCTTTTCCTCGATGTGATCCGTGTTTGGAGGCAATTTGTCGTTTCGAGGAAACGGCTCGTCTTCGCTTAACGGCAAACGGCTAATACGGGCTGCGACCGCGCTGATGCTGCTGCTCGTTCGCCGTTCCGGATTCCGCGTAATTGTCTGTTAAACAAGTCCTCGTCCCTTCTGTGCCCGTCTTCTGCGAACTTAATAATGCAAAACATGACGAGGAGAGATTTTCTACTAAGTACATCGATCACTTTGTCGCCAATTACGACGACAAAAACAAACATGAAAAGGCGTGGGACGTTAGCGAAAATTTTATTTCCGGCAAGAGTGTCGGGTCGGACTGAGGATTTTGTTGTTTTTTTTCTTTTCAAGAAAGAAAAACAGGGTTTTTTGTTTTTTTTAGATCCTGAGATGCATGGCGTGTCAGAAGTTAAAGGGATAGTTGGGATTTTCTTTCCCCCTCAAGTCTGTGTCTTAAATCTAAATTAAAGTGCGTGTACAGAAAGTACATCACAATAGGTCTTTTATGATTATAAATGTTCCCGCTCTACACAGAAGCAGAGAGGTTTGGTCACCTGGATCTCGAGTACGATGTGAGTAATTGGGGCCAAATTCCACAATTCTTTATTTTGTGCAAAAAAATGCATTCGGGGTAACCATACAGGTACTAGTATCAGGGAGAGAAAAAAGTTAAATAGTTTGTACTAAACAGAATGTAACGTTTTAAGTAATACCATGGAATGCATGGGTCGTGGAATTTGGCCCCAATTACTTCCATTGTACTCGTCTTCCAGGTGACATGCAATGTTGCAATGCACCTCAATTTCGTTTTGAGACAGACTTGAAAAAAATTGAAACTATCCCTTTAAGAGCTTGCATATTGATAAGTTAAGCATCCTTCCTCTTTCTTCTTCTTCTTCACTGTCCATACGAACCCATTCTCCTCCCTCAACTTAACCCAAAACGAGCAGTAACATGACCCAAACTAAACTGATGATCACTGCCGGACAGATTCCTTGAAACGTTCCGGGTTTCAGCGAAGGCCGAGATATAAGATGTTTGCACCCGGACCAGGGATTTGTTCTCTTGGTGGCTCGAGGGAACGGAAATGAGTTTCACACTTCAGTAAACGAACTGAACTTGCAGGGCAAAGGATAAGAATCTGGGAGGAGGGGAAAAGTAAAAAAAAAAAAAAAACAACCCTTGAAAGTGACCCGAGTTGCTGGAGGACACCAAAGTGAAGAGGATAACGTTGTGGTGTAAAAAAAAACTTTTAAAAAAAGAAAAAAGAAAAAGTGATGACTTTTGGGTGGTTCTGGTATCCGGCATCATCTCAGACTCGGAAGGATTCATACGATGTCAGCAAGTATAAGAACTGAAGACCTGCTCTCAGCTTGTATGTACATATACAGTACGGTGTGTACACTTCCCTTACAGAGGGAATTATATCGGGCTGATCTGCTGGTTCAGCACAGAAGGTTAATTAACCACTCTGAGCTCATGTGCATCTTCAACTGAACGCACGGCGCCATCGTGGAGCTGCTTTTAATAAGCCTCTGTGTCTCCTGACCTCCGACGTCCACCGCGTCCCCCTCTCTCCCTCGTTTATCTTACACTCTTCACCTTCCACCACCCTGCTCATGCTCATGCTGATCCCCAACCTACCCATCTTTTCCTTCTCTACTTTTCACATGGTTCCATTGGCGTACGTCTGAAAAAAAATGCGCGAATATATACAATATATATATAAATATAAATATGTGGAAACCTGTTATATAAAGCGGACTAGAATGTTCCGCCGGACTGCTGTATATATGGTACTTTCCCTTCATGCGAGCCTCTAAAAGCCTCTCAGTGTGGCTCACCTTTCATAGCGCTCGCTAAGGGAGCCACGCACTTTCTATTCCGCGACTGCCTCCGAATAAAAACGCTCCGTGACGCTTATTCAGGTCTCCCAGCGGCGGGTTAAAGCGCCGGGAACAAAAATACAGAAAGAGATACAGTAGGGGAGCGTCCAAATACACGTGACATGACTTATACGTTTTCCTGACCTCCTCGGAAAACGACTTCACTCATCATGACCTACCCGAACCTCTCTCTCTCTCATACACACACACACATTATATTATACAACAGCACCACCAGGTCGCATGCAATCGACGGCCAAATCCGTGTCGAAATTCAGCTTCCCCGCTGGTGTCCAAACGGAAAATGTCTCCCAGGGCGTTTTAATGAGTTTTTCGGCTCGAAAGTGGCGACTTGTCCTTTACGACCCGACGAGCTCCCGCGGTGACGGGGGGCCGGCGCGTGAACGTCGGCGCAAGTGAAATGAAGGCGTGTGAGTAAGTGTGAAAATATAGTGCGGCGTGGGCCGCGGGTAGAGGCCTCCATTAATCAAGCTGTCTGCACTCTGTTTGGAGAGTAATCTTGTCCAACCGCCGGAGAAGCACTTAGCGCTAAGTGTTGCTCGGACGACTTTTGAAGGCGGCGCTTTATCGCGGCCCCAAAAACACAGCGAGGTCGCGCTGGGAAAACATTCTGACCTGGGGCTCAGAGCTCACAGACAAACACCTCTCTCTCTCCATCTATCTATCCATCTTACACACACACACACACACACACACACACACACACACACAAGTCATTAACCAGTCGTTCATCATAAAGATTAATATTTATCTCAGTTCATCATTATTCCGTGTTTGAAACTATGAAGAAGTGATGTTTTTATTAAGAGTAGTGTATTTTTTTTCCCCCTGAATGTGCAATAAACACTCTTCAGGCTCCACCCATCACTAAATTGAACAAACTATAAAACCTTTAATTACTATTATTGCTATACTTATCATGCTATAATAATCATTCTTTCATTTTATTTGCACACTACATTTATTCTATCTGCACTGCCAAAAAAGTCGTCATTTCAGACGGGTCATGAAGCAAAGGAAACATTAAAATGACTGAAATCGCGTTAAAAACCGTCAAATTCATTATTAATTAAATCCTGTAAGGATAGTACTGAAGTCTCAGAATAAAAAAAAACAATTTTAAAAAGAAAAAAAAAAATCATGAATGACCGTGATCAGAGATTAAACACTTGGTGAAGTTCCATGTCTCTGAGACGTGTTCAAAAATTAAAGTAAGAGTATTTTCTTATACACACACGCAATGTGATAAGAAGTCACAGGATTGGGACTAAACAGCTGTGTGTCCATAAGAAAACCACTTGTTAGTGAGACTCATCAGGAAAAAGGCTTTAGTTCGCTAGGGACTACAATGATTGGACTTTGGAGCGATGGAATAAGGTCATGTGACCTGATGAGTCCAAACTGAATCTATTCCAGAGCAATGGGCGTGTCAAGGGAAGAAGGGAAGCGCATGAAGCGAACATGCATAGCAGTACAAGCCTCTGGAGGCGGGGTTATGATCTGGGGTTGCTTCAGTTACTCAGGTCTAAGACTCAGCAAAAAATTAAGTCAGCTGACGACCTGAACAGACTGAACTCTGTGGAGTTGTTCTTCCCTGATGGCACGGCCATATTCCAGGACTCCGATTTTAAAAGGTTCCTAGATGAGCATAAGGAATCATTTTCACACCACCCATGCACCTCTACATCACTCTCACTCTTCCTACTCACAAAAAGTCTTATTTGTTTGAAAATCTACAGTAAATCATGAGACAGTGTGGAACGTTATCTGAATTAAGACGGTTCTGAGAAAGGAGACAGGAGACCTTGTCCTTGAGTCGCTGCTGTTCGTCCCTCAGCATCTCCAACTCCTCCGTCTGACTGCCGTCCTGCCAGAGATAGAGAGGAAGAATGACGGGGGAAAAAAAATAAGAGACAAACAAACCTGTACTTAGAGTTTCTGTAGTGATGATAATCATGCAGGAAGGCATATGGTTGATGTTTTCTGACACGGGAAAGTCTTCAACAGTGTCACATGTCTGGCTAATTGCTTCGGAATACACTTAAAGGAAAATAATCAACTTTGGTCTGGCAGTCGTTATCCCGATCCATCGCACCAGCCCATCATTGATTATTTTCCAGTGACCGCATGCTCCAGTATGCGTTATTCCTAACGAAGTCAATACTGGGAGCCGACACTCTGCGTAAGTGTCTAGCCGATACCCCTGAATCAGTCCATGTTTGCCCTCCATGATAAACTGGGTTCATTGTGCAGGTGTGGAAGAAGCACTAATCTATGAAAAGGCACAAAATAAAAGATTCCCATTTCAAATCGAGACTTTATATACTGTATACATTTTCTTTTCAATTGTCATTTCTGATGACGTCTGGCTAACGCTGGGACTAAATGACGGCCGTGCCGATAAAAAGCCCTGGCGAATGGAATTGAACTGAATTGCGTAGCGAGCCGAGGTCCTGCGAGAGTCTCATTATGTGCATGAGTGCGGGTCGGGGTGACTGAACGCTTTCATTCAAAGTCACCACAAAGTGCGCGGCGGTGCTTCTGACCTCGCTTTCCCTCGCGTGCGCCGCCTCCTCGGTTTTAGCCTGGACGCGGTGTGGCGAGAGCTTTCCTTTGTGAGTGCCACGGGTTGCAGGATTTCACACGGAAACTGAGTTTCTGAGAATCCAGGAATCGGAATATACTGTTAATATGACGGGTGTTCGAGTCAAAGAGGGACTTTTGATGCCTGCACAGAAAAACATAACAGTTACGAGAGGCCTTTATTTCTCTATATAATCTCCTGCTACACTGATGCACTTATCCCAGAGTTTCACTAGTGTTTGGACACCATCAAGGTTTTCTCAGTACTCCGGAACCATGATCGGACTGGATTGCCTGCTTCATTTTAGAAATGCTGGCCTCCCAGGAACTCCTTTAATGTTTGGTCTTCTGTAAATTGCTTTCATGACTTCATTTGCCAAAAATTTTATCAGAAATCCTGATTTGATTCGAACACCCTCCTGCTTGTATGATGCATCGTGAGTGCTGGGGCTTGAACTTTTAAACTTCTGACTAGTCTTTAATCAATTATGTCATGTTGCCCTTGTTTTCACATTCGCACGTGCACTTCATGTTGTCTTTTTGTACAGTACAGTGGAACTTTTTCAGGATTGTAACTTGGTCTGCGAGCAGTTTTCTTTTTACTTCAGCCAATCAAATGAGTGCTTTGATTCTTTTCAAAGGTAAAGTCCAGGATAATTAGTTTTATTTTTACTTCATATTTTGTATTAAGTATTTTAATATGAATATTTTTCGCTAAGTTTCCATTATTTCTTATGGGATAAATTCGCTTATGATAAATGAGTTCTGTGATATACAAGCACGCTTCCAGAACGAATTATGCTCGCAATCCAAAATCTGATAGTTTTTGTTAATTTAATTGATGGTGTCAGTTTAGTTTGTCTTAGTTAGTCAGCTAATTAGTTTTCATTTCGGTATTTGGCAGACGCCCTTATCCAGAGTGACTTACATTTTTATATCTGAGCAGTTGAGGGTTAAAGGTCCAACAGTGGCAAGTTGGTGGTCGTGGGGGGTTCGACCCTGGGACCTGTTTCGTTTCACTGTGTACTGAACTGTATACGGTTAAAATGACAATAAAAGCCTCTTGTCTCATCCTTAGCAACCCTAGAACAGGCACTACAGGTTCCTGCTAAGCCTCTCTGGTTCCTCTCTCAGCTGGAGAAAACCCAAGGCTTTCATTTTCCTCATACACACCTTACATGCAAAACTCCCCTCGGAGCATTCCTTCACGGACCCGGCCGCATCGACACCGTACACAGGCTGAAATAACGGACCTGGATCGAGAACTGGTTTATGATCGAATCAAACACTGTAAGATCCACACCCCTGGTGGTCACCACATGGGGCTGAGGTAAACCCAGGCCTGTGTGCTTTCAAGCTTTTTTGAAAAGCTTTGTGGAAAATCCTGTGGAAAGCTTCGCAGTGCGTGTGTGTGTGTGTGTGTGTGTGTGTGTGTGTGTGTGTGTGTGTAGCTTTATAAGGATGTCCTTGACTCTGCTGACCTCCCTGTCTCTCTCCAGCAGGGCCAGCATCCTGTCAACCTCTCGCTGGAGCTCATCAATCTGGACTTCTTTCAGACGCTCTTCTTCTGCCTGCACACACACACACACACACACACACACAGAGGTGAGGCACACTGGGAGTGAACACTAGTGCTGTTAAGTGTCAAGCGGATGCCTTTGCATAATACATATCGCACCTTTGAAACGATCCATTAGCGAGTGGCGGTGTGAGAAGCGCTAAATGAGCTCGCGCGACCCGACGGAAAAAGACACGATATCCTCTTGTGTGTGTGTCTCCGTGTCTTTCGTCAGAGGAGCCCGCCCGTTCAGGCCCGGGAGGCCTGGTACGAAATCACACTTGGGCTCCATCTCTCGCCCCCCCCTGCCACCCCCCCTCCCCCCATACGACACCGCTCTGCTCAGACATCATCTGATTTATAATTTTAATACGACTAATTTCCGGCCACGGCTTTTCTCGAAACGCCATTTTCCAATTTGCGTCGAAGAGCGTGAGCATTTTTCTTAATGTGGCTTATGACAAGCGTCGGCGGATGTGCAATTTACGCGTGAGGTCCTGCGGGCAGGGGCGTGGCCGCGTCTGAGTTTGTCTTCATCGACAAACCGTGCTGTGTTTTTATTCCACTGGGGTGGGGGGATTTAGGTTAGATGGGGGTAAAACTGTCTGCAGGAAATTGTGTGTAATCTCATAATTACATTTCTCATAATAAGAATTATGACGGTTGTAATGATAATGTATTAAAATATGCATTACTATTAAAAAGCGAGGAACGGAACGCGGGGAGCGGCTTCGGAACCCGCGCATGAATATTTATGATAATTAAACCGAGGTGTGCGCTCCTCAATATCTTACCCACTAACAGGGGCTGTAAAGCGAGAAGTGGAGTAATAGGTGCGAGCTGCTTTTACCCTCAGGGTGGCGTTGTGCAGCTCCTCTCTGATTCGCCTCAGCTCTCTCTGGCACGCGCTGTCTCGGACCTGCAGCCCGGCGTGGGCCTTCTGGAGACTCCGCAGCTCCGCGGTGCGCTCCTGCAGCTACACACACACACAAGAGAAATTATAACACACGCAACAAAAAAAAAGAGAGATGATGTATAAATGGAAATACATTAATTAAGAAAGGATTTAAAGAAAGACAGTCTGGATCTGCAGGTCTCTGATCTCTGGGTTTAACCCAACGCTAAAAGTTTTAACTTCAGTGTTGAAAAAACTAACTTATTAAAAAAAAAGTAAAAAGATAACTCATAACATATTATTGAAAAAGCAACCGATCTTGAAACAAACTTTATACTGAAGATAACTCGAAACATGAAAAACAATTATCTAATAGAAATTATGACAAGATTTGGAAAGAACTAAAAAAAATTAAAAAAAAACTTAAAATGTACATATTTTTGAGAAACTAAACAACATAAAAGATTTTAATCTAGAAATAATAATATAAATTCAACACATTGAGTCAAAATACAGTAAAATGATTGAAAAAAAGCCAAAAATATAAGATTAAATATTGGGATAAAAAGTAAAAATATTAAGATAATAGGGATTTTAAAAAAATAAATATTTTAATCTAGAAATTATAGTAGGAATTCTAAAAAGTGAGTCAAAATAAAATGGAAAAATCATAAAAAAATGTTTAAACATTGAGCAAAGTCAAAACATTTGGGTATTAAGTAAAGATTTTGGTATAAAAAGTCAAAATATTGGCACGTGTCAAACGTTCGAGATAAGTCAAACATTTTTGGAGAAAAAGTCAAAATATTGAAATAAAAGTCTAGAGATTGAGATAAAAAGTCAAAATATTGGGACAATGTCACAACAATGAGATAATGAGAAAGACAACAACAAAAAAAAAAACCCTGAGATAATCAACCAAAATATTAATATATATTAAGTGGAAATGTGGCAGTTCAAAGTTATAGTATTATTATAGTAAGTATTTAAAATGAATACCTTTTTATTTGTGGAATTTTTTTTACTAAATCTGCTATAAATTTTCATCCACTGTAAAATTCCACCACAAAAACAACAAAACAAAAAAGAAAGAAACTTAATCCAAAAGAAGAGAACTTGTGCGAAAGTGTGATACTGTACGCTGGGCGATAACTGAAGCCCCTGCGGCGTGTCGCTCAGGGCCGCCACCTGTCGAGGGTTTTGCAGGACTGTCACCTTTATACCTCATGTTTCCCAGAGCACGAGCGCTGCCCTGTGTTTTTATATGTACGAGTTTATATAGCCTTATACAGTATTGCCTCAATGCTAAGGTACAATAAGGTAAAAAGACCTTAAATGCACCGATCCCTCACTCATCTCCACCTGCACCTGACCTCCAACAAGCGTCGCTCTCGACACCATTAATGCCACCTTCTCCTGTCCCGTCACGCCACGCCGCCGGAAATAAAAAATGAAGAAAAAGAAAGAAAAAGAAACAAACAGGAACAAGTTGTCAGAAAAGAAATTTCTATTCATCCAGTCCCCTTATACACGAGCGCAGGGAGCTCGGTGAAGAGCGAGCGGATGGGGATCAATAGTGTTTAGACAGCGGAGCAGATTTTCTAAGCGCCAGATCAATAGCAAAGAGAGAGGAGAAAAATACCCCGGCTTTTCTTTGGGTGTTGTAGTAAATACGAACAAATCAGTGGCCTTAGGCTAAATGGATTGACCAGCTGTTTCCGACTCCTGCGCTGTAAATAAAGATCTATCGGGAAGCTCTGACGGAGACCTGGAGGTGTGGAGAGGGAGCGCCGCTGCGCCACAAGCGCCTCCAACACACACACCAGCACTCGCATCGACGTGAGCCAGGAACGACGGGGGACGGAGTGGGCACAGTGTGGTGTGTGATGCGCAAAAATGAAAAAAAAAAAAAAAAAAAAAAAAAAAATATATATATAAATCATACACCCTGCTTACTTTGCAGCATTTTAACGCAAGTAAAAAAAAAAAATTAATAAAAAAACAAGATTCTCGGTGTCCTGCTGTTTTATTTTTACTATCAAGTTCTTTTTTTTCTTTTGAGGCCATTCTGTCCATGAAAACAACTGAGAAATGAAAAAAGGACAAAAAAACAAGCGGCTTTTTTCAAATAATGAATTCATTTCATTGTAACAACAACGTTTAATATCGATATTTCCTCCACTAAGTGTGTGAGAGCTGATTTTTCGTGTCTTGTTAAAGCTCGAGACTTAAACGAGACACACTTAGTAATATTCAGACTGTATGTGTATGGAACAGGATTTCACTTCTCACACACATATATTATTGTTCTTTAAAAAAAAACAAAAAAAAAAAAACACTTTTGCGCCCGTCGTCTTACGGCTTTTGCCAGAAGTGAAGACGTGTCCTTGGGCAAACGAGAGAAACTTCACTTTCTGCACACCAGCGGGAACGAGAGAGCCGAACCTGATCACTTCAGCAACTTTGCTCTAATTACTGGCGGCTCTGCGAGCTCCGGGCGAGCGCGCCGGAGCTGAGCGAGCGTGATATATGGAGGCGCTCGAAGGCCGCAGCCTAAACAAAAACACCTCGGCCAGGCCAAAACAATAAAGCGCGGCGCTGACTTCGCTCCGAATGAAAACATTCATCAATATGAGGGCAGAGAAATATGGAAATAAAAGTGCGGGCTCCGTATTGGCCGCTCGGCTCGTCTCGTCTCGGCGCCGGGAGCCTGAGCCCGTGTTTGCTAAAGTGACAGGGCTTGAGGAAGTGTCTAGCTCTGGCTAATATTCAGTCCATCTCAGGAGCTCATCTGTTAGAAGTCTTCACACACACACACACACACTGAAAAAGTGATTGATATTCAACCCCATTCTGCCAGTCAGAAAGGATGCCAGTGATGTGAAAAAGCCCTGCTGTGTGACTGGACTAACAGACTGTGTTTGTCTAACACTCTGAGTGCACACACATGTCCAGCTGTGCCCAAAAACACACACACACACACACACACACTAGACTGGACTGCAGCCATCGAAACGGTCAGCCGCATGTCAATGTCCTCACCGATAAATTACCTTAAATACACCATCTTTTTCTCTCTCTCTCTCACACACACACACGATTTACAAACTGCACAACGTTTAAAATTTTTTTCTAAAAAATGTTCCACGAACGCCGTTTCACTCAACGCGGCCTCGTCCTGACGGATTCCTGACCCTTAGCGTGACCTTTGTGGAGAAATTATTATTATTTTTTTTATTTCTTTCATTAATGACATCATACATTTTTTTTATAAATATGCAAATAAAAAAAATAAAAAAAATAAACAAATACCTTACTATATTAATAATAAATACCTTACTATTGAAATACTTAATTAAATTTTATTCAAAAAACTTTATTTATCCCAGTGGGGCATTTCAAGACACACAGAGTAGTTAAAAAAAGACAAACAAAAAAACCAAGTCTAAATAAAATATTAAATAAAATCACAAATAAATACGACTGTTGGAATGATGATAAATGGAATTAGTCTGTTAGTGCAAAAAGCTTCAACAAACATCTGCATAAAACCTGTAAAAGTCATCATCTGTATAAAATATCTGTAAATAAACGTAAACTGTATAAACTGTTAAAAGAACGGAACGGAACGAAGCAGAGGTGGAAGAGAAAACCAGATTAAGGCGAGAGCTATGGAGAACCCACTGCGTCTACACTCCTCCCTCGGTCATGTTCGAGCTTCACCACTGGTACTGGAGACTCCTTCCATAACCCTTAAGTGTACGTTTCATTACAGTAAACGTCACCGTAATAACAGTTACTCGTTTTAAGCTGCGGTTATGGAAAACTCGTCCGTAACCGTCCGGAGAGCGCCGTGAGTCGAGCTGTAAGTAAACATTATGGTCATGTGAGGAATGAAACGGAAGGAAACGCGCTGCTATAGCTTCCCCGCTACAATCCTTCAGCTTCCATAAACAACCTATAAACAGCGTTCCACCGGTATGCGCAAACTCGCATTAAATATTTACACCACTTCCAGTTAATTCGAGCTTTTTCCCCAAGCTCTTTCCTATTTCTTGCTCCGTAACAGGCTTGGTTTTTTAAATATTAAAGCTGTTCATCTCTGCAAATGAACGCTTGGTATCCTACCCTCTCTCTCTCTCTTTCTGTCTCTTTCTGTCCTCTCTCCACCACCTTATGAGATCGCATTTCCCCAGACAGGAGAGTGAAGAGCGGCTGCCGTTATTAACCCCGTCTGTAAGGGCTTCCGGGCGTCTTCGACATCGAGGTCGGCGTTAAAGTTTTCCCCTCTTCTGACACGTCAAAGCACAACTGAGGTGGACCGATGATGGCCATGACTCCCCCTTTTCTTTTTTTTTTTCCTTCCTGTCCGCTCCTGGGCTGTGTTTGATGCCAGGTGTCAAAAAGCGCTCATCTCGCTGCCTATCCTCAAAAAGAAAAAGAACAAAAAACAAACCGAAAAAAACCTGCGACCTGTCTTTAGTGAAACCCATCCCATGTTTTATGCATGAAGGGGAATTTTTGGCTTCGGAGAAACTCCCAGAGCACAACTACTACTCGTTACTCTGTAAGATTTATATAATTCCAGGGATGGAGGTTAATTAATTCCCGGTGATTAAAAAAAAACGTAGAAAGAGAGAGTGAGACTTCCTGAGACTTCGCCCGACAGGTGAGACAAAACATGTACGTCATTGGAAAGACTGTTGACAGTTTGGTGGACAGGTCCGTTACCGACTTCATCGTCAGGAGAACTTGATTGCAGTGTGTGTGTATATATGTGTGTGTGTGTGTGTTCCCAGACCTGGCCCTCGATGCTCTAATGGGTAACTCTGGGCACTTGAGCAGGCTCCAGCCCCGGGCTATTCTATAAGTGGTCTTTACTTTTACTGGGAGAGCTCAGGTGGCCTCTGGGGGGGGGACAGGAGATGAGTGGTGGATGGAGGGAGTAGAGAAGGGAGGAGGAGGAGGAGTCCTGCACTCTCTTTTTCTACGCAACCCTCTGAATAATATATCCATACATCATCAAGGCCGTGTCAGAGGGTGATTCACGGCGCAGGACTTGCCCAAACCACCGCGGTATTAGCTTTAATAATGCAGGCCCGGGTTAGGCGCTTACTCTTTCCTGACAAATATGGGCAAATCAATTAATTCCCACTGACATTCTCCCCCAAAGCATGTAATATAAATTCCATGTGGCTCTGGCTTTTGTGCATTTTTTCCCCCCTCTTTCTCACCAAAACAGAGGGCAAATATCAGAGTCAAATCCTCAGGTTTCAGCCTCTAATTTCTGAAACCCTCGACGAGGAGAGGGTGTTTGTTCACTGAGAAATGGAGATGGAGAAATAAGTGTCACTAAGATGATCCCAGTCTTATGACTAACAGTGTCTTCATGTTCGAATTCTTCCTTTTGCATACAGTATGTCTCCGGTTCCAGGAACGTCTTCTGGATCACAGTGATATCATCCTGAGACCTACAGTACAAGGTTCTGTTCCTTTTTTTCCCAACAACTGGCACCCAAGCATCTTGATGTCTTCCACCTTCTGTTCCCACAACGCTTGAAACCTGGACTCTGAAGGTTTAAAAAATTACTCCAGTGGGGTTAAAACAGAGGCCTCTGTAGACGTACACATTTCACCTTCTTCCCTTCGTCTTCTTTTTGAAATCCACTGGAGTCCATCCTGAGGCCTACAAGGATTTGCTTAGCTTTAAAAATCTACCATGGCATCCCGAGGACCCCCACAAGGTTCTGCTTCCATTTGGATCCTACTTACTTCTGTCTACACCGTCTACACATCTGCCATCATCCTGAAGCCTGTTCGTGAAGTTCTGCTCTCATTCTAATCTAATTCACCGTACAATCTACGTTCTCTTCACCCTGAGTTCTACAGGTTTCTCCTCCATCTGCATCCCTACTACTGACATCCTGATGGCTCCACTGTTCCCTTCATTCAGTTTCCCAGAGTCCAATTCGTTCGTAAGTCCAACAAACACTGTCGAGGTACTAGGACGCTATACACTATATTGGCTTTACACAGTATAAAACTTACATGTTCCATGATCTCTTCCTCGTTCTTCAGAATCGTGCCGATGGTTGAACGATTCATACCAAAAGAACAAGCGATGCCGGGCCATCTTTTCACCTCGCTGAATTCTCTCAACTATTTTCACTTTTGTCTCCATCGATATTGCTTGACGCTTCTTTTTTTACGCTTTGCTCCCGGACATCCTGGGATGTACGCCGGACATGGGGGCCAACTTTTTTATTTTTTTCTTCTTCTTCTTGTTGTCGCGCAGCCATGCATGGAAAAACAGTGAGTATGTACGGACATGAACGGCTCCTTACAGATAGATATATAGATCGAGTAACTTTATTAATCCAAAGGGGAAATTTTATATTACTTTAATATAAACATTATTTATACTAGAGCCAGGACAGAGGCGTATGGCTCTCTTCCGCCTCCACTATTCAACACTAAAGTTGCAGCAACAATTATTTCTAATATAGTTATACGGTACACTACTTAACTTGATTTATGTAATTATTAAAATCCACATAATTCGAAGCTCCCCGAAGCCCATTTACACCAGCGATGCTGCAGACAACAAGCTTGTACACAGGCAAATTTATAGTTTGCACACACTAGCTAGAAACAATATAAATGATAATGTCTCTGCTATATTCCAATAGGGTCTGTAGTACTGGAACACCTACTGCAGCAGCACACACACACACACACACACACACACACACACACGAGAAAGAACCCTCATAAATGAGTGCTTCGGGCCCACAATGCTTTCGGGACAATTTGGTTTCGAAATTTGCTTTTAAAAATACGAGAGGTGTTCGAGTCAAACCGGGACTTGTGATGAAATTTCTGGTGAATGAAGGTATAAAACGGTTTGACGTTTACAGAAGACTTTAAGCAGGGAAGCACGATGATGAGAAGCTCTGAGCCGCAGTAAAACATCTGAACGCTGCAAAAGTTTTTAAAAGGAGTACGTCCACGTACAGTACAGAAAATTCAATTCAATTTTATTTGTATAGCGCTTTTACCAATTGTCATTGTTGCAAAGCATCTTTACACAATCAAAAGAATTATTTAAGTTTGTATGGAATGTGAATGTGCATGAATCAAAATGATCAGATCGTCCCTGGTGAACAAGCCGAGGACGACAGTGGCAAGGAAAAACTCCCCGAGATGGTAATAGGAAGAAACCTTGAGAGGAACCAGACTCAACAGGGAACCC
>JAQMYG010000007.1:25549628-25564755 GCA_030014215.1 Clariallabes teugelsi
GTAGAAAGAAATAAAAATCAGGAACCATCATGGAGTTAGAAAGTGTTCTAAAACTTTTGAACGGTAGTGTATGTAAAAGTTATTGCTGCTTTATGTAGGTGGATCAACAAGCTACTGAATCATGGTGGGGGGGCGGGGGGGGGTACTTAATATTGAAAATATTGTTTTCGGCTTCGTTTTGTGAAATAAATAATAGCACAGTGAAAAAAAAAAAGTTATATGCTGCTGTTGTTCGTCTGGGACTTTATTTGCCCAAAACTGAGACCCGCTGCGATCAGATGATTTTTATAATTTTTTTTGCACAAAAACACCCAAAATTAAAAGAGCGATGCTAACTTTTACACAGTACCATATATGTTTTTTTTTTTTGTATTATTATTGCACTTTTAAAACTTTACAAAGTTTCTGTTTTTACTAATACTATTAAAAGACATTGTCACCTGGACCTTTGCTTTGTGCACACTCATGCTGGAACTGGAATCGGCCGTCCACAAACTGTTTCCACAAAGTTGGGAGTATGAAATTGTTCAAAATGTTGAAAAATTAAGAGTTCCTTTCACTGGACGTAAGACGCCGAGCACAACTCCTGAAAAACAACCCCATGCCAGTTCCAGCATGACAGCGCACCAGTGCACAAAGCACGGAACATAAAGACATGGATGAGCGAGTTCGGTGTGGAAGAACTTGACTGGCCTGCACAGAGTCCTGACCTCAACCCGATAGATCACCTTTGAGATGAATTAGAGGCGGAGACTGTGAGCCACGCCTTCTCGTCATCATCAACATCAGTACCTGACCTCATAAATGCTCTTCTGAAAGAACGGTCAGAAATTCCCATAAACACACTCCTAAACCTTGTGGAAAGCCTTCACAGAAGAGTTGAAGCTATTACAGCTGTAAAGAGGGCGGGGCCAACATCATATTAAATTATGATTAAACATATGGATTAAGAACAGGATGTTACTCAAGTTCAGTTTATAAGACACAAAAATGTTGACTATTGTGCTACCGATAGGTCACTTGTCCTGAAGATCACAGAAACCTACAGGCTTTACAAAGGCTTGTAAAAGTCTTTCATCAATTAAAAAAAGAAAAAAAGCTCCTACCCTCTTCTGGTCCTCCTGTGCCGCGTCCTGGCAGTCGCCGAGCCGAGTGCGAGTGGCTGAGAGCTCATCCTGAAGCTCCCTGATCTTCCTCTGAGAGTCCTGCTCTTCCTCAGCTCCTCTCTGTATGGATGACGGATCATCACTGAGCTTCTCCTCCTGCAGGACACAACACAAATGAAAAGTAAGGTACTGACTACTACTGTAGTGATTTATAATCCTGGAGAGGACGGTTTTCACTTCGAGTCTGTACATGTAGATCGTCATCACTGCTGCCTCCCGCTGGGGTTGAGCGAAATGCCCATGAAATGACCGACATCATGTACAGTACTCAGGTCACGATATATTTTACTGAGGGAATCTGGACGAGATGTTGTCTGGAACTGGTTAGAAGCAGGTGACTTTAATTTAAAGGTCCCATCTTTTATTCTCTCTTTAACAAGCTAATACAGGACTCAGTGCTTCTTTAAAGTGTGTGTTAACGCTCCAGCTGAAATACCTTTCATATAACTATCATCTGTTTCACTCCTCTTCCAAACGCATAATCACAGTGTCTATTTAAATGAGCTACTGCTGAGCCACGCCCCTCCAGAGAACCCGAATCTAAATAACCTGTAGTACAATGTAACCTGTATAATTATCTGTAGTACCTGATGATTTTTTTTTCATTTCAAAATAACAAACTCAATCAGGAGGACAGAAGAAAAAGAGAACGCTTTCTTGAAATAGATATATGATGCAGCTCATTAAAAAAAACAAAAACAAAAAGTAAGTCTGTGTGTATGTACAGTATATATCTGTAACCGTAGATTCCGACCTCCCCCCTATCTGAGACGGAGCGAGTGTTACCTCGGATGTACGCAGACGTTTGAGTCCCAGCAGCGCTTCGTTCTCAGCCTCCACCTGAACCAGACGTGTTCTCGCCTCACGTAGCTACGAGACAGACAAAACATCAAATAAAACAAAATGAAGCCATAAATCACCCTGTACGATCCTCTATCTGTGGAGGATCTGCTGTGTAAAAGTTTTATTTAATAGCTTTAACGGACAAGGTAAGAAGCGACTGTAGCTCACGCTAATTCCCCTGACGCGTGCGACACAAAAACGACATACTGTTCTTTTTACTTAGTTAGATTGAAGATTAAATGGAGGTTACAGTACATTCAGAAAGACCTTGAAAAAACATAGAGCTGTAATTATCAAATGGTGTACGTGTACGCGCGTCTCTAATATCCGATCCAATCAGCCGCTCAAGTTCTACCGTGTAAACACGTGGTATTTCGACGGCGTTTTAAATGAGATTATAGCAGCACTGAGTTTCGCTGGGTTAAAATGATAACGCGATAAGATTTTGCTATTTTGCAAAGATAAATATATCAGGAATGTTAAAGTGAAAACTCTTAGTGCTGGGGATCTCGAGCTTTTGGTGTTTGGATGCATAACGTCCCTCAAAAAAAGTGTACATCACAAAAAAAAAAAAACACTCATTCATTTATATTCACTTATTCCAAGAAACTCTATTAAAAATTTTGATAGATAGACAGACACATGACTATCCTAAACATTGCCTGTGTGTTCCCCTAGTCTTTACTAATGGACAGTTCCCACCTGTCCTCACCTGTCTTAGGGCTAACCCCCTATTGCATGTCTTAGCTACTAACCAGACTATCACATGCTTCCTCCAAGACACATCTCTTCGAACTGCTGAAGACATTATAGTTCGGTCTAAGGCACACGGAGGGAAGAGCTATCCACCCTCTTCTACCTGCGTGGGCTCCAAGATGTCCATGATGGCTAGTGTTGCTGTAATACGTCCCTTCTTCCCATAAAAGCAGGGCCAATTTCGCTGCCTAGGACAAACCATGCATGCCTATGACATCTATATGGTACGTCTCCAAACTGTCACATACAACATCTTAGTATGCTGTAGCATTATCGTTCCTCTTCACTGGAACTAGGAGGCCCAAACTTCTTATTCAAAGTTGTCCTGTACAGAGCCCTGCCCGAGCTCAACCCCACCGAACATCTTTGGAATGAACTGGATCTGGAGATTCCCGACATCACTGCCTCACAGAGCTTCACTAATGTCCTTTAGCTGAATGAGCACAAATCCCCACAGCTACGGTCCAACATCTAGTGGAAAAGGCTTAACATGAGAAGAGTGGAGGTTTTATAACAGAAAAGATCAAATAAAAATGGACTGGGATGGTCAGGTGGCCACAAACCTTTGGTTGTACTGTGTACTTTTGTGTGCTGATTCACGTATCGCCACATTGACTCCAAGATCGATTTTTAAATGATTTATCACACTTGTAATAGAGACGCACCGGTCGATCAGACTGAGACCGGGATTGTTTCAGTTTGATCAGACTGACCGATCACGTTGGTCTTAACCGATGCTGTGCGAATGCACGAGCTTCTGATTGGTGCGACAGAAAATTAGTCTCGAAACACAATCATTACACATGTTTACATTAATCTCAAAACATTGTAAGCGTTAATTAGTCCCAAAACGCTGCACGCTCAAGACTTTTGGTGTTCGAGGATGTAAAAACGTCGCCGTTTCTTTATAATCCTACAGGTGGCGCACTCTATAATCATTGCGGGGGACAGTAACAATCTAGCTTTTTGTTTAATTTCAAGTTAAATGTTAAACTCTTGTATTTGAAGTTAGTTTTGTTAGCATAAGTTCAAAACTAATGCTATACGTGATGATTAATTACTCATGTTCAGCTCAGGTGTGAAGCTGTTGAATAAAGCTAAGGTATAAAAGTGTTAAGTTATGCCAATTTTCAAAGGTTCAAGGTCTTAAAATTGTAACAAAATCAAAAACAAAAAAAATGTAATGCTGAATCGTAATATTTATACGGCGATACGATGGCGATCAATGACATCGTACCGTGTGGTGCCTGGTGTATCTCGTCCCTAGTGTATACAGTTTTGCTTTTCAAGAGACTGTTCATGTTTACCTCTCAGGATGGACAAAGTAAACAGTATTATGCTTATGCTTCTTTCTATCTGGTTATTTATATGCATCATGTGAACAGAATGGAGGAGAGCGAGCGAGCGAGCAAGCGAGCGCCGCAATCTGCTCACTGCTCACAGCCGTAATGAGATTCAGACAGGTCATGCCTGCGCTGAATTACTTTCAGGCTCCTTCGGCAAGGCACGCTCTCTTTCTCTCTTCTCGCTCGAGTCTGCCGTGACGCCTAGCGACAGGTGACACGGCTGTTTCCTGATGGACGCCGCCGAGCCGGCCTCTGATTGGTCAGCAGTTTTTTTTTTTTTCTGTTTTGTTTGTTTTGTTTTGTTTTCCCAGAAAGGGAGTGTTGTAACATTATTTGAGCTGCGGCGAAGCAAATCTTCCCGGCTCCATCGTCAGGGCCTGGGGCATCGTGTGGTTTGTTTATGCATCAGACTGCTGACTGAATTTTTAGACATTCATGCAAAATGACTCCTACTTCGCAGGAGAACATGATACTCTGCGTGCTGACGGGTCTTTAAATGTGTCTGGGAGACGGACGATGTAACGTACATCCCAACCAACACGTGTCAGATTAAAACGTCATTCCAACAAACGCAAGGGAGGATAGAAATGAGGCAAGAGCCACCATTTTGGCAAAATTCGGATTAGTATTAGAACTAGCCTGTGTTAACCGAATAAGAATATATTATTATCTGTTTGATCTCAATGTGTATTAAAACCAAAAAGAAAACATACAGTGTTCTTTGTTTATTCCAGAAAGGTTCACAACACAAGTTGACACTAGAGGTGCGCTTTAGGATTGGGATTCCACAGGCACAACAAGAAACGTTAAGAGTTCTCAGGTAGCAAGATTCAAAAATAAATGAATAAAAAAAAATAAGACAAGGAACGTAACAGCATTCATTAATCCTTGGTGACTGTCTGGTCGGGATTAGAGCTGTGACTCAGACGCAGACGATCCCTTCGATTTCTATTCATTTTATGAGAATTCGGTTTACTGTCTGGTTTGTCTCAAGCAGCTGTAACGCTTGCAAATTCTAAAGTAATAAAAACTACTTAAAGTGTTTAATAAACACTTAAGACTGTGTAACTTATGCTGTTGATCATTTAAATGTTTTTTTTTGTTTCATGCCAGTCCACACTCCAGTACAGTAGGAGGCGGTATTGCATCGACTCAACAGAATGAGAAGAAGCTCTCATGTTGTTGACGCTCTTGCAAAACACGAGGATTTGTTGATGCCAGCAATTTGTATTTTCTGTAATTCTGTGGTTTGTGTTTAACGATCTGTAATGCATTCGATTTTAGACTATTTACTATTATTACTAAACACTTTTTAAAAAGTTTGAATCAATTCTGAATGAAAAACAAAAGGCAAATCAAAGTCAAACATCATGATGGTTTAAATTTTAAAATTTGAACTAGAAATTGTAATTTATTTGTCATGTTCAGTACCATGCACGATGTGATGTGCAGTGAGACGCTTATACTTGTACTAGAGTGTAAAACTAAACTAAAGATTTTATCTAAATATAAGAATTTAGATAGAAATTAAATAAAAATAATACAAATTTACAATTAAGTAGACTTGTATTATTATAATATTTAAATATATTTTAAAATAAATAAATTTGCTAAGATTTACAAAAAAATCCTGCATTCCAAAAAAAAACAAAAAAAAAAACAGAAAGATGAATTTTTTTAATGGATGCAGGTACAGAAATGAAAAGGGTCCCATCACTCATTAAAACCAATTACAAACTACAGAGACGTAGCTGAGGTTGAGGAACTTCCACAGCTGGAATGGACACACACACAGATACTACCGAAATAATGTTTTTATATAAAAATCTTTGCATTTTAACTTCCATTTCCATTATAAATCTGATAACAGATTTAAACAGAGCTTTGTGTTCCACACCTAACTCTTATACTCGAGTTAAAAGCATCACGGCGGCCCATCATGCACTTGCACGTCATGCCGAACCTGGAGGCGCGTTAATGACACGTTAACCTCTTGTAGCCGTCTTGTGATTTGTCATTACATTATCATTCAAATTCTCGCTTGTCGTGAAGACGTCGAGAAACATAGCGGTGTACAAAAACGTAATAACGAGTCGTGTCGCAATCCATGTCATTTGTAAATAATAGACGCAGCACTGGGCCCGGACCGCCCTGACACGGACGCGGTGAGCATGTCATCTCCATATTGATCAGAACAATGATCACGGCAATTACACTTCAAACATGACACGATAAGAGCTCGTATATAAAGACACACGTCAATGAGAAATATGCGTATGATTGCACACGCGCGGATGTTTATTAAATGAATTACGGGTGAGAGAGAGAGAGAGAGAGAGAGAGAGTGAGCGATAGGAGACGGAAGGAGAAGGAAGGCCTGAGCAGCCTGGGCCTGGTAGCGATCATCTTACCTGACCCTGCAGCTCGTGAGCGTTCCTGCTCGTGCTCTGGAGCTCGGTGCTGAGCTGCTGCAGGCGGTTGTGTCCTCGCTGCAGCTCCTGCTGCTTCTCCTGCAGCTCCCTCTGCAGCTCCCACAGCCTCTGCTCCTGGACGTCCAGCTATTGAACGGTAAAAAAAGGAGGCAGGGCGCAGAGGAAGAGAAAAATCAATCCACTACAAAGAGCCTCGCCTCTTCCGAAAACCCTCCATGGATGCTACCCTGACGCAGAAAGACACCGATCTCGCCTCTGTCCCTCATGACTCGTGTCCCTCGGACCGAAAAAAGCTTCTCGCTGAATGAATGGACCAAAAATCAATCCTTTTTAACCTGGCGTATAATCGAGACATTTTTTTTCTTTTCTTCGTGCACCGTTTGACATTTAAACGGTAAACACTTATCTGTCAAGAACAACGATGTACGACTATAAACACGATCGGGAAACGGGGAAAAACGAAACAAAACGTGAGACGTTCTGAAAATCTTGGAAAGTTTATTAAAGGCCCACAGTGTGGTATTCGTGAAATAAATAATTAATCTGGTAATTAACACAGCATTGTCATCAGAGAGAGAGGGAGTGAGAGAGAGAGAGAGAGAGAGAGGGAGTGAGAGAGAGAGAGAGGGAGGAGAAAAGTGGAAGAGGACAACACCTAGAGAGGAAGGACGAAAGGAAGGAAGATGTACGCAGCCGCTGTGGTACCGGTCCAGTCCAGCAAAATGAAAAAAAACAAAAAAAACAAACGGAGGCCCCGGGACGATCCCGGAGATCAATTAATCAGCGGTGTTGATTAGAGGCCCGAGAGTAAATCCACGCAGTTCACGTCCACCACCTGGAGTAACTCGAGTAACACGCCTTCTTCACCTTCTCCACCACTGACTGCGCTCTTCCCAGGACGTGAGAGCGGTAAAAGCGGCGTCACTTTCCCCAGGCTTCTTGTGCGTTTAAAATATGTACGAGGAAAGAGAAATCTTCTTTTGTGGTTAATCCTAACCAAAAAAAAAGAAAAGAAAAAAAGAAGAAGAAGAAGAAGCCCGGTCTCATCCCCTACGCTCTGCTTTCGGTGTGTGATGCAAGCCGATAACCCGGCTCTTTCTTTCTTTGCCTTACAATCGCTCTCTCGCCTGCTCGCTCCATTCTCCCCTCCTAAACTGATCAATACTTCATTTAAATCGTGACATTAGCACACTACGAGTAGAAAGGAAAACATGGAAAGTGTAGCGAAGTGCCTCATTTCGTAGGGAACAAAAGAAACAGGACAGGGATGACTTTATATCGACGGGAAAAAAATTATGAGATTTCCTTTTGTTTTGTTCGGACTTAAAAGGCGCACGCGCCTTTAAGCGGATGCAAAGCGTCCGGGCGCCGGTGTGATTGGAACTCCCCGGCCGCTCCCTGATCAATACTGCGTTTGAATCGTGGCGGAGGGTCGCCATCTCGCCTGACGTGGAAATGAAATGCAAACGCTGCTCTGATCGACACGCGTTTTCAGATGTTTATGAGCGTCCTATTAAGTCCGAGCCAACGATATCCCGACTCCTCGGACCCTCGTGTGTTTATCTTGAGCTTAATTGCGTGATATAAATGCCTCCTCACGCATCCGCTTATGCCTGCAATTTACACCGAGCGCAATCGATACAGTAGGATGCAAAATGATATTGACGGTCACAGATATAAGAGGAGGTGAGGACGAGGAATTATTAGTATTTTTTTTATTTTGAATAAGAGAAACAGGAATGAGGAAACCGTGTGGAGCAAAAGAGACGGATAAGAAAGAAAAGAGTATCTTATACGTGAGTTCGATTATTAGAAGAGGAGCAGATTTACCTGAGCACTCTGGGTATCGCGGGCCTGATGAGACGCGAGCAGATCTCGCTGGAGCTTCTGGATGCTCGCATCTCGATGCGCCAGCTGGATGGGGTTTTTATTTATTTATTTATTTTGCCAAATGAAGGAAAGGAAAGAGAGAGAAAACCAAAGACAAGAGAAAAGAAAAAAAAAGAAAGAGAATGAATCATGTGTTCGTATGTTGTATAAATACTACTGAGCACCTGAATAATTCACAATAAAAAAAAATAAAAAAAAGCAATTAGGTAGCCAACTCTAGTTATTGATCAGTTATGGATCATGCCGTGTGTGTGTGTGTGTGTGTGTGATGGAGAGGGGGAGGGGTGTGTGTGTGTGTGTGTGTGTGTGTGTGTTCACGGCAGGACAGGACTGGATGTTTCTCTGTAAATCTGAACGTGTGATCGTTATTAGTCACCTCCATATTGCTACTGAACTATTGATCATCTTATTAACGAGTTTCTAGATTAATTTTAATGAACAACACTCATCCAGTATCACGTTGTAGAAATAAGAGAGAGAGAGAGAGAGAACGACACTGGGGTGAAACACTGATGTGTTCTGGCTACAGAAAGGTGAAAGTTCATCAAACAGGTCTCGTCATTAACCCTCCCTCCCTCCCTCCATCTCCATAGTTTATGAGTAGATTTAATAATTCATAAAAATATAACTTTATAAGTCCTTATTAGTGGTGCTCGCACAGCAAAGCGTCACTAGTATCATCTTGCAGGCTTTTCTTTATTTAAATATTTATGCCCCCCAAAAAAACCCATAGACCTAACATTGAGACCGACTTCGACAAATTCTAGTGCAGAGCCAAACATTTGTATAATTTTTGTACATTCTTTTTGTATAATATATAAAATTTACCACATTTGAAGAGGTTTGCAAGCTGTGTCAGAACACACCCCACAAGAGGGTATAAGTTGTACCTCTGGGGCACAAGAGGTGCCCAAATTTGCCTCATTGACACATTATAGAGAAGGTCCTCCCCATTGAAACAGGAAGTGCTCACCGTTGCATTTCCTGCTATGGTAATTTCCACAGGAACTTTGAAACTGAAACCTAACTGTGGATCTCATGGTCATAGAGACGTGAGGGTGGACTCAGGCAACCGATAAAATGATCCTCCCTCAGGATCATTGTGAAGCTGTCAGGCCACGATCTAGCTAGTCACCTTAGCAACTGATTCCATAGACTGTCATTATAAAAGGCCCAGAGTTTTGCGCCCCGGCAAAGCACCGCTCACATTTTCTTCAGAAGCTGTACCTGTCTAGTTGTTGTTCTTATCGTGCTCTCCGACACATCACAAAGCTTCTCAATGGGGTTAAGGTCTGGACTCTGTGGTGGCCAATCCATGTGTGAAAATCATTCCTCCTGCTCCCTGAACCACTCTTTCACAATCTGAGTTTGATGAATCCTGGCATCGTCATCTTGGAACATGTCCGTTGCATCAGGGAAGAAAAAAATCCAATGATGAAAAAACCTGGTCATTCAGTACCTTCAGGTCGTCAGCTGACCTCGTTCTTTTTAGAGCGCATACAGTAACGTTGACGAACCCAAACCTGATCCGGATCATACTGTAACACCGCTCCCGCGGGATTGTACAGTAGACACTACGCATGATTTGTGCATCAATTCATCTGCCTCGCTTCTTACCTGACGTACCCATCACTCTGGAACTTGGTAAATTCATCAGGGAGTCATCAAACCACATGACTTTTTCCATTTCCATTGTTCTACAGTTCATTCTTTATGCTCTCTACCAAACCGAAACCTTTTTCCCCATCGCTGTAGAGTTATACCTTTTTTTCATGATTTGATTTCACTATTCAGGATGTTTTTCCAGCCACGTTTCTTCCTCGACGATAATAGTTCACCACTATTGCACCATTATTCCAGGTTTTAATAATGTGTTTCAACCCAATTTCAGTAGCTTCAGCAATCTCCTTAGTGGTTTTCTTTGCTTGATGCAGGACAATAATTGTGAAACAGAGTCACTTCTTTGCCACCACCACCACAGGATACTATACTGTATGTTTTCTGACCTGGTTGCTGAAGAAATAAGAAGCTACTCATCGCATCAGTTAGGCTTAAATGACTTCTTGTTCAGCTGAAGCTTATTAATCACTGTAGTAGTTATTCAGTCATTTATTTTGGTTAAAATCAGGTTTTGACCTTTTTAGACGGGCGTTGTATTACAGCCATTAAAAGATCGTGTAAAACTCAGTGTCACTGAGACACTGTACGTCAACAAAAATGTCCATCGTTGTATTGGCTGGTGTATACAGTACATTTTACAGTAACGGAAATAAACCTTATTTGAGAGAGCAATTTGGATTGCGCTGCTTAAATCGTCTATGCAATACTAACTGGCGTGTATTAGCTTAGGGTGCTTTCACGCTTGGCTCGAATACAGGCATTGCTTTATTTCATTAGGCCTTCAGTGAAATTTGGTAATAACCTAATGATATTTCCATGCGTCTAAAAGGCGGCGACTATTCTACCGATTATGAAACCTGAAACAGGAAGTGAAACAGCAAACTTGGCCAAACATATTATTTAATGAACAGGCCTGAAAGCAGATGAGATTAGTTAGAGCAAATCCTAGACGATAGGTAGATGAGCTTTGGGTCTAAAAAAAAATAATAATAAAAGGGGAGAAAAAAAAATATGGGAGTGTGTGAGTGTGTGAGTGTAGTGTGCTACCTCACTCTTCAAAAGTTCTAGTCCCCGTGCTGCTGTTTGATCACCGGACATCTAAAAAGCAACAAAGTCAGGAAGTCAGTCCTGTGAAAATGCTTTGAAGAACAACATGTTGTGAACTTCAGGAGAAGCCGCCTGTAATCAGCATAATCCTGCTGCCTCTGCATCTGATTTAGAAATAAACTGATCAATGAAGCCCAAAGTCTGGAATCGTATAGGTGTGTGCAATCAAAGACGGCTTCATTCACGGAGGAGGAGGGAAGTCGGGAGCGCTCAGGAATCAGGAAGTGTGACTCGATCTTTCATACAGTATGAATTCCCATGCACACTCCTATCAGAAATCCTTCATTGTGAGTCCTGAGAGTTAAAAGTCGATTAACACGAGTGCAGAGGACACCCGGCCCCTAAGCCGCGCTCACGGCTCAAACATTAACATCTTTGAAGAACATTTAGGTAATTCTGATTTTGCCCAGCTCACGACTGTAGCCGCAGTCGGCCTGCCTCGGTCTCAAGGACGTTTGAAAAGCACACAGTCAGGAGGTGAGCCTGCAGCCCCGCACTCCAGTTAAAATGAGTGGAGGGGGGGGGGGGGGAATAAGGGAACACGTGTTAAAAACATGGAGTTTGAAAAGAGAGAGTAGATGGAGGTGTCGGTCATGACTGCAACGTTTCCTAGTACCGTAAAATAATTTAAAAACAGATAAACAGCAAGCATTGTGTGTGTGTGTGTATGGTGTGTGTGTGTGTGTGTGTGCTGGCTTTGTTCTTTTTTTTATTCCGGGTTTTTGAAAAGCAATACTGATAGTCCCAGAATCGTGGATATGATAGCGAAAAAAAGAAAAGAAAAGAAAAAAAGGTGGAACGCAGCAAGCCGATTGCTCATTCCAGGCAGCTTCAAAAACAGCCTCGCCTCATCAAAAGGACACCTTTAATATTCGGACTTTTCACGTCACTCGCGGATAAAATCCCTAGCAACCACCATGGCAACACACACTGACTCCGACGTGAAGTGCATGGCAAGATCTACCCGCCATGAGAAAACGGACAGAAGTAGAAATGGAGAGAGAGAGAGAGAGAGAGAGAGAGAGAGAGAGAGAGAGAGAGAGGTGTACAAAGGAGATAGGTTTAAAAAAAATAGGTGAGGTAATGCATTTTACGAAAGAAAAGGTTAGATGCATGTTACAGATCACACGCGTAATACGCGAGTCTTTTCTACATCATCTAATACTGAATTTACCAATACATCTTATTACACCTCATCATCCGTCTAAATCCGTGTAATAGTTTGTGTAGAGAGGGAAATGTCTTCTGGGAAAAAAAAAAGAATTTCTGCATTTCTTCCCCTTTGCATCTGCTTTCCTAGTCATGCGGACTGAGACTCAAAAGCTGATGAGTTCAGTCAAACTTCATTAAGTTTACAGCGGAGGCCCCGTAACTCCCCGGAGGCAGGGCTTCAAGGAATGAGCGCATCGCCTAGCAGTCCGTGCTATACTGCTCTCTCTCACACACAGGTGGTGCTGGGGGTATAGAGGGGGGCTATATCTCTGTCACTACTCCCCCTTCCTTCCCTCCATCCATAGCTCATGCTGTCTCTCTCTTTTCCCACTATCTCTCTCGCACTCTCTCTTTTTTTTCCCCCCTCGTGAGGATCGGCAGGCCGAAGGGTCTCCAGTCTGTTCATCATTTTGCGATTGAGCTGCAATAAATCCTGGGGAAATACATTTATGAATGCATTCATGTGCCTGGGAAATCCATCTTGGGCCGCTGTCATGTGCAAGCGAGGGAGGAAGGTTATGTCCGTTGCTGCGGTCGGCCATTTTCTACCTCCGAGGCCATTTGCAGAAGCTCTGTCATGAGCTCATTAAGGCTTGAGACAACAGTTTACTCGTCTCGGCGCTGAAACGTGGAATATTTACGAGGCATGAAGAGTTTGTATGTACCGGTATTTGTAAAAAGGGAAACCAAAAAATAAATATAAAATGATACAAAATCAAAACAGATCAAACTAAATTGCGATTATTAAAATAACTCAATTGTAATCACTAAGGTCTGGAATCCTCAGAGCCTGGGGTTCCTGTATGATAATGCTCTGCAAGGTGTTCCTCCAGAATGTAAAATGCTTAATCCATCTTAACCGGATTAAAGTTAAGTGATTGACTTGGCACAAAAAGTCGTTGGATGCTTTCGAGTCATTGTCCATCAGCATTTGTTTGAATCTGAGCAGATGATGTAGACACTCCAGAATCCATCATGATGCTTTTGTCAGCTGTGACATCATCACTAATAAAACAAGGCAACCATACTGTACCATACTGTACACCCCCATGGCATATAACAAGGTGGTACACATCAGATCATAAGCATTTCCTTTTCTTCTCCATATTCCTCTGATTATTCTTCCACTGTTATATGAGCTATGACCTGTTCCTTCTCTGTTTTACGTCTTGTGTTAAACCCTGTGTATTTACTCTTGCTTTTAAACTCGCAAACACTTTCTTTTCTTCCAAGAATAAAATTCAAATTACAATTTAATTTCTCACGTACACAACCACAGACACTTTGATATTCAGCGTAATGCTTATACGACTATTCTTGACCTGAAATAGAAAGATTCCATTACTACATTAAAAAAAACTGCACTAGATATTCAAATTAAACTAGTGATAGAATTTGCAATAAAAAAATAAATACAAGATTACAAATTTAGGCTGGAATATACAGTACAAATATAAAAAGAATAATTAAATGGATTTCAAATAGAAATATGTAATTTACACAATGTCCAAAACTAAACTGTAAACTGTGAGGTATAAAAAAAAAAAAAAAAGGTAAAATATAGAAGAGTAAAAATATGGCGTGTGGGTTTGACAGCAACATTATGATTGAAACGTGAAGTATGAAATGAAATGATGTGTGTGTCAGCAGCAGTGTGATTGTCCATGTTTGATGTGTAAACATACCAAACAGCTTATTTTGCCAGACACTTGAAATCGACTCCGGACATTTTATCTGCTGTAACGTAAGGGAAATAATCAGGGAATAACAGACAACTGACCTTGGGAGAAATTAGCAGGCAATTGTCTAATAATTAGGCTCTTTAAAATGATGAAAATTGCATCAAAATTAAATCTAAATGTTTTTTTTTTTTTAATTCATATTGATTATTTAGAAAAAGGAACCATTTCATGTACGACCGTAACACTGTAGTGAATTCAGGTTAATCATTAACGGAAACGGAAATGTCAAAACCCGCCTTAATGACTGTTACATTCCCTCAATATTTATAACCCAAATAATAATAATAATAAAAAATAGACAGGAGTCTTTCTAGAAAGACGTGTCATTCGCCCACTGAAGATGCTACAGAGAGAAATTGATGATGTTAGAAAATGCGCATCGATGCAAGTTCTCTGAAGGTTTGGGTAAATTCCCCTGAAATGTTTCAGAGAAATTGTAGACATAAGAAAAGTGATATGGCGGCCGAAGCCAACGCGAGATCACGGATAGTGATCCTTGTGTGTCTTCTACGCTTCACAAGCAGACGACACAAAAAAAACTGCTACCGAATTCTTCTCACCCATGAAACAAAAAGATCTCATCAAACACCTTCTTAAACCTAATTTAAGCATTTTAAGATTACAGACATGACTTTCTGTGTGAAGGAGAGGAGATCTGTGGGCGGTCTGGTGGAGTTTGAGCCGGGTCTACGCTGGGAATTGCTCTTTAAGGGCTCTGGCTCTAGTGTATCTGACAGACGAGGACGCCGAGGCCACCATAAATGGATTTCTTATTCCAATCCCAATATACCTCCCAATTCTGGGTAATAAAAAACATTGGGGTGAGAGGACAGGACTATACACATGCGTCTTATGTGGTATCTCAGGTTAGCACCAGGCTTTTACAGAAATTACGATGCCAAACACCAGGGCGAAAAAATCTATTCAAATGCACATATCAAAGCTTAGAGCACCAGGAGTGAGGGAGCTCCCACCTTAAAAGGTTTCTTGGCTTGACCAGCATCAGTGCATCA
>JAQMYG010000007.1:25564994-25582417 GCA_030014215.1 Clariallabes teugelsi
GGATTGCGAGTAACGCGGTTTGCGAATGTTCCGCAAGACGAGCAAAGATTTTTAATAAATTTTGACTTGAAAAACGAACAAGTCTTGGTTTTCGACTACCGAGTATCACACATGTGCTCCTTGTTTTGTGCGCGCGTGCATGTAAAGAAAAAGAAAGTCTAATTAGAGAGGTTAAATATCCATTTTCTTTCTCTCCCTGGGTTAATTCAAAACGTGAAACTCATTCTAGATTCCTTACACGGTAAGTGAAATATTTCATATTATGAAATATCTTTTTGGTTTTAATTTCTATGGTTATAGCTTACAGCTGTCAAGTCAAAAATCCAACATCTCAAAATATCTCCGAATATTTCCTAGGATCAGTCTAAAAAGTCAGAAAAGTCCTACTTCTGAAAATTATGTTCCTTTAGCACAAATTATTGCATCAATGCGGTGCGGCGTGGCGGCAACCAGCCAGTGGCACTGCTGAGGCGTTATTGAAGACCAGGTTGCTTTGATAGCAGCCATTAGATCGTTTGGACTGTTGGGTTGGGTGTTCCTCATCAACCCATAGATTTTCTATAGGGTTGAGGTCAGGCGAGTTGGCTGGCCAATCAAGCACAGTAATATCACGGCCAGCTTACCAGTTCATGGTAGTTTTGGCACTGTGGGCAGGTGCTAAGTCCTGCTGGAAAAGAAAATCAGAACCTCCATAAAGCTTGCCCGGAAACAGGAGTATGAAGTGCTCTAAACTTTCCTTATAGCATGTGCTACAGTACTAACCATAAAAATGGTCAGTACCTGCCAAAAGTGGTCAAAGGAAGGCCCAGGGGTCCAACTGGTGAATCAACCAGTGACATGGTCATGGGTGCCCAAGGCTGACTGATGTATGTGGAGAGAAAAGGCAAGCATATCTGGTCCGATTCAAAAGAAGAGACACTGTAGCTCAACTTGCTGAAAAATGTAATGTTCGGTACGATAGGAAGATGTCAGAACACATATAGCACCACTACGTGACGTTTATGGGGCGGCATAGTTGTCAATGCACCCGTGATGACCCTGTCTACTGCTGACAGCGCTTACATCTGGCATATACGCATTAGAACTGGACCATGGAGCAAATGGAAGAAGATGGCCTGGTATGATGACTTACATTTTCTTTCACATCATATAAAGGACTGTGTGTGTGTGTGTGTGTTGGGGGCCGTCACTTACCTGGGGATGAGATAGCACCGGGATGCAGTGGGAAGAAGCCAAGCTGTGATGGTCTGGGTAAGCTTTGTTCTGTTGGTTTAAGGAACATGATAAAAAAAAATCAAGGTTTTTGATTCCATAGATCTCAATCTGATTGAGCGTCTATGTGATGTGCTGGACAAACACTCTCCGAGCCATGGAGGCCCCAGCTTGCAACTTATAGGCCTCAAATGATGGCCAGGTATCAGATACCACAGCACACCTTTAGATATCTTGTGGAGTCCATGCTTCGATGGCACAGAGCTGTTTTGGTGGCAGCCATACAATATTAATGGCTGATGGTGTATGAGAAGCATGTCACGTGGACATATTTAAAATTTTTAGCTGTTTGGCAGCACATATGGGAATTCGTGATGCTTTTTCACTCAGACAGCAAGCTGTTAAGGTTAACAGTCTGGAGAATAAGGACAGATACAATGCAAGTTAGTGGTTAGCATAGTGGCCTTGCACCTCCGGGGTCGAGGGTTCGAATCCCGCCTCCGGTCTGTATTGGTAGAGTTTGCATGTTCTCCCCGTGCTTGGTGGTTTTCATAGAGGTACTCCGTTTTCCTCCCACAGCCCAAAGACATGCAGATTAGGGTAACTGGTGCTAAATTGTCCGTAGTGCATGTGTGTGTGTGCGCGCACCCTGCGATGGATTGGTACCCTGTCCAACTTGTGCCCAAAGCCGCTTACGATAGGCTCCAGGCCCACCTTGTCCCTGTACAGGATATAGGGTATGGATGATGAATTAACGAACGATTATACCAATTTATTTCTCTTAAATTTAAAGCTCCAGAGACATCTGACTTGATAGCTCTTATGGTACTCTTGCTCTAAGGGTGATTCTCGATACCACAGTCAATCGTGCCAAGTCAAAATTCTGGCACAACCATGGATAAATTCTAGCTTAGACTGCAATTAAACTGAAAAAAGTACCATATCTTTAGATACCTGCAGTACAGGTTAAATTTAAATGTGCAATCCATTTTATTTTTCCCCTGCTACGAGTCTTATAGCCAAGCTGGACCATGGACCAAGCTCAATCAGGAGGGTCTGGCATTTCCTGTGGCAGCACTGAATCAAATTAGCTGATGCGATGTTAATTCTGAGGAGTGTTTCATTAAAACGGAAGGGGAAGAAAAGAAGAAAAAAAAGATCACCGACGCTGAGGACTGGTGTCCTTTGACATAATCTAATAAGGCCACATTTTGTTTGTTTTAATCAAGTTTAACTAACGGAAAAGGAGGAGACGTGTCTGAAGGCACAGATCTCCTCAGGTCAGGGTTGACTTACAGTCCGTCAATCAGGAGCACGTCCTCCATTAGCTATACACGTTTACTTCGTTTTAAGGTTTCCAAATGCGCAAGAATGCCTGAGATTGCTCGGAATTGGCTTCAATCGATTGCCTGTGGTGTGTTTACGGAGCAACCTGGTACTGTACGACAGTCATAGTTTTTGCAAGTGCATATATTTTTTTGCTTCGAGGGCCTGTTTTCAGCATAATTCTGCTTGTGGAGACGTTTATGATGTGTATCTATGTATTATATGCGCGTTCATGGGGTGTAGATCATTTATATCGCGCTGTAAACGTGAAGGGAGCTGAAACAGAAAAGTCGGGGAGTGCATTCAATTTGAAGCAACTCGTCACATTTTTTTTTTTTTTCTTTTCCACAAGTAAAAATAGGGGGGATTAAGGCACTCGAAGGCGAAATCATTCACTGTTTATCTGCAGAATGATGCCTCGAACTGAGGCAATAAGTCCAATATCGGGCGTTCCATCTCCGTGAGCATTTGTAAGTGTCTGGGTTCCTGATTATCTCCCTGACTTTCTAGCACCTTCTGCCACCGCATGCTGCGATGTATTAACTGAAATGAGGTGGCTGTCCGGGTCGTCCTATGTTCCTTTCTGTGTCTCTCCGTCCCTCGCTCCTTCCCTCCAACGTGCCTGCTGCTAATCAGTGACCGAAAGCCCTGTGTGCCGCGTGCATTAGCATTCGTCTCCGCTCCTCAGCCTCCTCCCGTTCCTCGCCACTGACAAACAAAAGGTTACTCTCTCTCTTTTCCGTGGTCTCTCGCACGCTTTTGCGCTCGCTCGTGTCGCGTTCGAGAATTTCCACTCTCTTATCTGGCGCGAACAGGCGAGACAAATGCTTTAACGTGGGCAGCCGGTGTGGCGGCGATGACCGGCAGATAAATCACGGATGAGCCGGCGCGAGCGCGGTTAACATAATCCCTGCATTCTCACCTTCTGACTCCTGTGTTGTTCATCAAATATTGAAGCATGTGTAATTAGACAAGGCTGAGTGTGTGCTGCATGTATGTGAGTGGGTTAGGTGGTGGGGACGTATGATATACTGCATTATGTGCTGATCTCCACTTTTAATCAGAGCTGTGTGCGTGTGTGTGTGTGGTTCCATGAAATGGTGGGGGGGGGGGGGGGGGGGGGGTTTTTTAATAATTTGTGTGCAGGCAATAAAGGGAGAGCATGTGTGTATTAAAGACTGTCAGGATAAAATGCTGATGTACAGCATATTGCTTTCACTCTTTCTCCACTCGCCTCCTTTGTGATCACCAGGCAATTACTGGAAAGAAAAAAAAAAAGGAAAAAAAAGCGTAGCGTCGCCTTCTTTCTTGTCCTCCCTAACTTTAATTGCTTAATGCATCCTTTACTGTCACGCCACTCCCACAATGCTCTCTGGTATACAATGCCTGCTTCTCCGTAATTACCCCCAAACCTGCAAAGTGAAGAAAACATCATGAACTACTGCACACAGTCCACACACACACAGACGCTGATATCCGCTTGTGGTCACAGATTACAGATAACATGGGGCCACTTTTTATTTCTAACATCAGCTTAACACTAATCTTGTGTATGAGGACTGTCTACGTTTACATGGACGATATTTCTTCTGATTGAAATCAGTCTGATTAGAGATTTCCAGTTTAACTGTCTACATCATAAGGTGTGTGTGTGTGTGTGTGTGTGCATGCTTAAAGCAGTTAATAAGGAAATCTTTTTTTTTTTTTTTTTTTTTTTTATGCTGAAAGTGATTCTGTCGGCTGTGAAACCTTGTTGTTGATGTACAGTGGTCCCGCATCATAGGCCTTAAGAATTTTGCATATGAGTGAACATACAACAAGTTGCGCGTACGTCCGGGAGCCGTTCGAAACTTGTTTGTGTCAGTGGAAATCCAACTAAAGCGGGTTTACATTTATTTTTTTGCATTTTGTGCAAGATTTAGTGAAGACGTAGCACCTTGAGTCCCAAGAATGTTATCAAGGTCGGTAGCAAGAAAAAAAAAGGAAGACACTTTCATGTTCGTTTTTTAAACAGCCGGTGCCAAGAAGAATCATAAATTAAGGTTAGGTGAGGTTTAATGTCTGTTTATTTCAAATTTGACTTAATTTACATGTCTTTTCCAAATGTTTTGATTGTTTAGTTTTTTTTTTTATGCCAAAATATGATTATAATGCTGGAAATTGATAATATTGGTAATATTTTTGAGTGGCTGGAACGGATTATCTGCAGTTACATTATTTCCTATAGGAACATGAGTTTCGCAATACGAAATTTTACCTTAAGAACTCGGATTAAATGTGTGTACCGAGGTACCGCTGTAGTTTTTTTTTCTCCAACTTTGAGGTTACGCTAGACTTGCTCCCTTTTCCGATAAAATCACACATTTTTGGTTACAAGAATTCGGTCACATCTACGACTACGTTCACATTACAAGTCACATATTTTTTGCACAATTCAGATTTTGCTTTTTTTTGTCAGATCAGAAAAGCGTGTCATTACAGTCCACATCCATAATTACAAGTGACTTTTATCCGGTGTTCCGGTGTGCATGTGCACATCGATACGTCTTTGCTCACATCGTCTGGGTTAAAACACGTCATATTAGTGCGACTGCTCATTCGTTTCATACAACAGATGCAATTTTTGCAAGAAGTACTGTACACTTGGGGGTTTTGGTCTGGAGGACGGCGAGCAGTTAGTCGGTTGTATTTTTTGAGGTCCAGAAGAAGGACGAAAGGCAGGCGCCTCGCTTTAGCTGTTTTAGCACTGCTGTGATGTCGTCCGAGAGCTGACGGTACATGTGCAGAAGAAAAAGGCGTATGCATTTCGATATTGGCGATCTCATTCAAGTCACATGACCACGAATCGGGTAGATATCCGAACTATGACCGCATATGAACCGGACTCAAATCTGATGTGAAAAAGATTAGATTTGTGCGTCCAGAAGGTCCTAACAAAAAACGGTGATGTGAACGTAACCTCTGATTGGTTAGATTCTTTGAGGGTTCAATTTCAACCGACACAAGAAACAGTCCAAAGAATCGATCCAGGTGAATCTTGACTATGGAAAACTTTACAAATTAAATTTAACTTGTTACACCAGCAACAATGCAAATGCAAGTCAGTTCCCCATTTGCTTTGCTTTCCATTTACATTAACAACTGGTTTTTACATTAACAACTGGTTTTTAGGGCTCTTGAGAACCCTACACCGTCAGATGATCATTCGAATTCCAAGATGGCCGAAGTGTGATCTACAGCACGACAATACAGCGCTGTGTCTTGCGTGAAAAGAGGGTTTCATGTCAACGCTGTCAAAATAAATGAAAACAGCTTCCTAGTGACGCAACAGAAAAGAGTTGCGACAGCTACAGGTAAAGTGTCAAAGAAAGCACAACTCACTCAGTGAGCTCAGGTATGCAGAAGAGGGCGGATAGCACTTTGTTGTGATTGTTAAGCAGCAGTACAGTTTTCAAAAAAAGATCTGGCGGTCTTGGAAGAACCATGTGCCAGCCTTCACCTTTCCTGGCTGGTGGTGGTTGTGTGCCATGTGACAGCTAGCTTGCTGGTGGGAACTGGTGTATAAACAAATGAACAAAGTTCTCTATATGTGGCTCATATGTTTTGGGCCCCAGACTGTTTGATTCAGCTATTTTCAAAAATGGTGCGTGAGGCAGTAAAATCAAGAGGAACATTATTAACTCTTTTTGTAACTGTGTTCTTCCTTCAATAAAAAATATATTAGTAAAAATAAAATAGAGAAAGGGAATGAAATGTCATATATTTGACACTGGAGTTCAGAAACAGACTAAGTTTGGGAAAAGAAATTGTTAATATAACTCGCATTTGAGTTGCAGTGAACAAGTCAGTGATACACAAAAGAAGGAGAGGAAGCAAACACACTACTAGACAGTCACATAAAGACAAGTACACACACACACACACACACACACACACATATATACACACACATATACACACACACGCTATTCTCGTCCTGACAGCAGCTACAAGAGAAACCGTTATAAAGCAGGATCCGATCATCCGCGCCGGAACGACCGAGCGCAGTAAAAATTCCTCTTCTTTAATTAACTTTTACGGCTGACAGAGAGGACACGCTGACACCCATCCTACGCTGGGCTGCAGTTTATTACACTCCCACCACTCATCATATACACCAAGGAGTGTCTACTGTTCCGGTGTGTGTGTGCACGCTATACGACGTATAAAGAATAAAAAAAAATGAAATAAAAATAGTGTGAGATACGTGAGATACCGCAACCTCCCGGAGGATTTTCTTACATTCGCTCTCTCTGTCGCTTTGACAGGCGAAGCCCAAAGTTTCAGAAAAAGAACTCGCACACTTTCTCAATCTCATAAGTCAAATATTCATTACATCACCACCTGCGCACACCTCGAACCAGACGGGCCTCGCCGTCTACGCGGGGACGGGCTCGTCTAAAAATACTTTCGCGGAAAAAAAAGCCGCGGGTCATTTTGGGCTGAAAGATTCTCGCCACTTGTCGAGGACTGTAATTAGCGCTGGTCTGTTAGCGCCCAGCTATCTCCTGCTTCGGCAACAAAAGCGAGCTTGATCTGATCAAGATGTGAAACGCGAGCCTGCCGGCTGTGGCGGATATTAGTCTACGAACTGAGCCGTTCTGGGGGGTTTTATGTGGGGAGGGTCATCCAGAGAGAGTGCTTTTTATATCTGGTTTCATCCACTATACCTCAGAGTCTATAACAAAGCAAACAAAAAAGAAAGAGAGAGAGAGAGAGAGAGAGAGAGAGTAAATAAAATGTATGACCTCCTGACTGAACAAAAAGAGGAAACACACCGATGTTAGTGAGGCTAATACTCAGTGGAGTGTTTTTCTCGAAGTGGTGAATCTCTTTGATTTCTCTCATAAGCAATAATTATTTAGCTTTTTAAAATTTTTATTTAAAAAAGATAAATAAATCCAAATAATAAATACTCATGTTGTTCTACAGTATGTCTAGACAGTGGTGGCCAAAAGTATTGACAAGTGAATGTTTTAATCACTCTTTTTTTTTCAATAATGACAATCAAGATCATACGCAATAAAATCGATATTTAGTATGACGTCATTTATTCTTCAAGACCTGCTAGGCCTGGAGTCAAACAGACGTCTGCAGGACTCTGGTGTCACTCGCTCGGCCCGTGCCTGCTTGACTGCTTCATGAAGATCATGTATCATGTACAGAAGACCAATCGTCACTGCTCCTGCTTTCTTCACCATCCTCCGACCGTTTGCTATCGGGTTCAGGTCTAGAGATGATCCAGGCCACGGCTCCAGAACCTCAACACCATCGATCACAGCAAGTTTTTTTTTAGGCACAGCTCTTCTGCCACATTTGATCTATAATACATGGCATATGCTGTCTTAATACTTTTGGCCACCAGAATGTAGTCAGAACCTCAGAAAGTGTAAAAATTACTATATTTAAACGTTATCTTAACGCCATGTATTCATATAACTGTTAAATACACTATTAGTCAAAGGTTTGGACACCCCTTATTCTAATCTTTCCTGATTTTTATTTCTTTCTACACTGTAAAACAATGCTGTCTCCTTTAAACTGTTGATATTGAGATGCATCTGCTCTGTCTTATGATATGTACATGATCACTTAATGGCACATTTTTGCTTAAAAAAAAAAAAAACAGTACCCATCCTTTAAAATATTTAAAGGGTCCAAGTATTTTTGTTTTGTTCTGCTTTTACTGAGGTCACGATACTCCAAAACAAGCATGCACGGCTTTATTTGGTCTTTGAAGAAGGAGAAGAAAACCACTTTAAATTCTGATATTGCTTGGCTGAGAATTCAATTTCCTTTCAAGTCCTTACGTATAAATATAATCCAATGCTGAATTAATGTTCTGAATGAAATATTAGAAACTTCTTCAGATCTTCAGAAACTAAAGAAGATGACAGAAGATCGGACAATGAAGAAAATGCTTTTGTAACGAGTGACTCTGAAATTCCTGGACTTTTAAAGCTGCTTGGGGCGGTTTCGAGAGGAACTGTAAGATGTAGCTCATGTATGTCAAGTCGTAAAGGCGAGAGGAGTCGGTGCGAGTTTGATGCAGCATGGCTACACTTGCTGTTTATTGACTTCCTTTATTGATTTTCTGAAGGAGTGCAGTTATTTGAGAATCACGACAACTTTTAAATCCAATGTGTTGATTGCGTGTTATTGAGATCGGTGCTAAGCAGCTGCAGAGGTTTAGAATAAACCCATAAACCTAAATCTTACTTCACTTCACTTCACACACCGCCAGTAAAAACTACCATCCATCCTCCCAGAAAAAAAAAAAAAAAAGGTGGATTACACGTAGGAGTGATTATGTGGCCCCTGGAACGGCAAATAAATCCAATTTATCCTGAGAGATGATTTATGCCGGGCTGCGGCCTCATTATTCCGCGGCTTGCGCGCACGCGCCCTCCCTTCAGCACCCTATTCCAGAACCTTCCATCAGGCCTCTGGAGTTTCACCCAAACTTTGGGAAATGCTAGCTAGCCACGCTCGCTGAGGGGCGTTTATAGGATCCTGATGTGGGGTGATGAAGAATGGAAAAAGTGCTTAACTGGGTTATTAGCGCAGAGGGCGCGATTAAAAGTGTCCTCGGTGATGAGGTTTTAAAGCGACACGGCTCTTGGCCTGGCCTGATGATTGATGGCATGGGATCAGTGATTAGACATGCAGGGAAGGGCTACTGCAGTAATCTGGTCCTCCTTTTTTTTTTTTTCTTTTCCTGCAGGAGCTCGGTGTGTCGTCGTCTTCTCTGCTCCTCTCCGTCTGCCTGCTGTAAAGTACTTTACTGCAGCATAGCAAGCTTCACGGCTATGGAAGATGGAGAAGGAAAAAAAAAACACACAAAAAAAAAAACAAGAGAAAGACGGTGAGACGTGTATGTCTCTAATTCTGGAGAGAGGTGAACACCGGGGCTGGTTACCGCAGCTTGTCTTTCTCTCTCGCGCGCAGAAATGCGACGGTTCTCGGGAAAATGAATTCTGTTGTCACTCGGCGTCAATTCACAAGAGGATTGGAGGAGAGGCTGCTTGCACGCGCGTGACTATCCGTCTCATGCCTTCCTCCGCCGCCGCTCTGTCCATTTTGCTGCAGGGAGATACGGCAACGTGTCGAGCTGATGAATAATAAAACAGGACTTGCGAGGAAAAAGGAGGGAAAGAGAGAAAAAAAAAACGAAAAACAACAGCGTCCTTACAAACACACTCTGCAGCACGGAGTGCGTTAGAGAAACAACAGCCCACAATAATGCCATATGCCATAAATAGAAAGACAAATCTGAAGCCAGACTGGAGTAAAGACTGTTTTTTTTTTCCCAAGCGTGAGGGATGATGTATGGATATAGAGGTGTGTGTGTGTGTGTGCGTATATGTGTGTATATGTGGAACTCCAGCCATGACAGCACACAATTATGTAGAGGGAAGCTGGGTAAAGCTCCGGGGTGTATAGTGTGTAATGTTCCGATCTGAGATTCATGAAAGACCGGCGAGGAAGCTTAATGATCATCTGTTCTTCAACTTACAAACAGAGGTAAAGCAGCAGAAAAGAATCCATTTCTCATGCTACGACGATCGTTCCACAAACCCGACATGCTGAAAACACGCCGGAAAGCATGGTGGGGAACGGTCCGGTTATCCATCCAAGTCCAGAAGTATTTGGTGTACAGGTTGCATAAATATTAAGAAAGTTCCCTGGAAGTTTTGTAACAGGTGATGTAATGATTTTCCAAATTAGTAATAACTAATAAAAGCAAAAGCTACATTGAATTGTAAAGGTTTTTTATGATTCACTGATTTGGTTTTGTATGAATTGACATCAAAAAAACTGGAACTTCCTGAGACTTCAGTGAGACAGTCATTAGATGGTACTACAGTACTACTGTTGAAGATCATTGTATGTCCTGGTAGAAAAGCCTTTTTCAAAGACAGTGAGGCCACACTACACCACCAAATACTGACCATTACATCCCATGTGTGGTTCTTTTCGAGACAAACTTGAAAGCACACCATCTAGAACGTCTTAGTTTGTCCTTGACTGGGACTAAGAGGCCCGAACCCGTTGCGATCATTAAAGGATGCATTAGACGTTTTAAGGAAGGCTCGTCTGGAAAATCGGCATTGAGGGACCTAGAAGACAAGAGAGACTGAGACCTATGATATTTGGCAGTAAACAACAAAGAAGAAGAAAAAGAAGAAGCACGACAATGCCCCTGAGCTCCATGAAGACATGGTGTGTTAGGGTTGGAGTTGAAGAACTCGAGTGTCTTGCACAGAGCCCTGAGTGAACTCAACCCCCACTGAACACCTTTAGGTTGGAACTGGAACTGGAGCCTCCTCGACATCCTGACTGTTCGTTTTGATCAGTGAGAACACAAGCGTTCCAGGCTTGGGAACCGTGTAACCGAGTAGACTTGAAAAGTTGGTCTCGAGAACGGTACGGTCCATCATTTCTGGGTACAGTACAAATCAATTATGGTTATCGTGAAATTCTTGTAGTTGAACTAAGAGAACATAAATTCCCCTCCGAAATCCTTATCAGAAGACTGGAGTGCATTTTAACGGCAAAGGAGGATCGAATCTGGAACGAGATGTTTACCAAGCACATGCAGGCGCGATGATCAACTGTCTAAAAAATGTCTTCTGAATATATAATGCGAACACAATATGGGTTCTCATTCATGTTGCACCTTATGCAACAACAACAGGATGAAGGAGCGATATTTTCAGATCCGCTACAAGTATCTACCCTGACCTCTATGACGAAGTGCTCTGACATTCTGTAGATCCAGAACACGTTAACCGTTAACCTGAAAGTGTCCGCCATCATTCATTCCGAATCAGTGTAGAAAATCTCTCCATCTCTCTCTCCGATGTAAAAAAAAATAAAAAATCTTGCTGTGGGGAGATTGAGAGGGTTTTAAAATGAGGACAACAAAAGTGGAATGATCACACAGATTAGAAAGGAGTAAGAGACTGAACTGCCTGATAGGAATGAGAGAATAAGGAAAAAAAAAAGGAAAGAAAGAAAGAAATTAGGTCATTATGTACATCGCCGGCAACCCGAACTCTTACGTGTTCCATCTTGGATCCCATCAGGTGTCAAATTGGGATGGGAATGAGAGAGAGGAGCGAGAGCTGGAGCGAAGACCTCATCAAAACACAATCATGTCTTCAGCCAGACCACAAACTAACCACATGTTCGCACATTCTCACCTCAAATCTAAGCAGAACACAACTCTAACGTCAAATCAATGCAGTGAAAGAGGAACCAAAGAGGAACCAAAGAGGAACAAGTCAATGTGAGACATGTCCTCCAAACGGCTTCTGTCCATTGACTACCACGAACAGAGGTCTGCCCTGGATAATCAGCAATTCAAGTGCTTAACACCCAAACTCATATCTTCTCAAATGTCAGGAAGCATGGCGTTAGCTGTAGCTTGGGACAGGTAGGTCCTGTGATCTGGTTCGTTTCCCTCTTTTCTAGGAGACTGAATCCTTCTTCTATTTAAAGTTGCCAGAAGATGAGATCAGTCTGAGTTGAAGCGCATGGATGATGATCTACTGACTGGCGACGATGTTAGCATTAACGTCGCTCCTCCTTTTGTCAAGTTTATCCAAGCAAAGCATCTCCATTTTCATATTTTCCTTCCTCAGGTACGAAATATACAGCCGGCAGATTTTATTAATATTCTATTTTATTTTAACGCAGCTTTGTTTTTGAAGAACAAAGCCAACGTCTGCCAACGTTCTGACAGAAACGAGACGATGCCGACGAGGTCTCGGATGAACATCAGCCTGATTCATAATGCGTTTCCTTAATCCTACACAAGTAAAAACATCTAAAAACGGAGGGTAAACAGCGTGTACGTGAAAGTTGTCAGGCTGTGCAAGAATCATCCGCATTGCTGCATTACGGGATGACAGTCATGGAGAAGGTGAATTTGTGCGAACGAAGCGGCAAGGCGAATATTTTCTTGGAAAAACAAACCTAACGGATTTTAAAAGAAACACCATTCGGGCTGAAAGTGAGAAGCTGTCATGGCGTCGTCCGCTGTTAAGTGCTGGCCGACTCTCCGAGGCGGTACTTGTGTTTTGAATTGTGCTTTTTTTTTTTTCCCTTTCACAACGAAAAAAATCTCCATCCCTTAGTTCCAAGATATAACTCTGGACAAGATGTCACCCCTGCGGTTTAGTCATGCAAGAGAACATCAGAAATTACAGAGCAGGGATGACTTTTACACTCTCGCTCTCCTGCTGTATTACGGTCGCTCGGCTTCAGCCTCACGCGCGAATATGTCGTGTTCACAAGCCCCGGGATCTGAAGTGTTCACTTTAGGCTGAAATGACACATGGAGGAGATCCTCGCACGGCTATCAGAGTCATAAAAGTGCCTTCAAACTGCCATCAAACTCTAATAGCTCCTGCGGCTTTCTAACTGCAAATCACTGACTGTAGAGACACAAGTACACAAATACACACTCCTGCGTTCAATTTGTCAGCATGCGCGGCGTGCGTGGCGCCGCATTCGGAGACGGTGTTCACCTAACCCCGCATTTATTTTTAAAAATAAATAAATAATAATAATAAATAAATAAATAAATAAATAAATAAAAAAACAGCAGCAGAGCTCTTCAGGACTCAAATACCCCTCTGTGCAAGAAAAGAAGAAGAAGAAAATAAAAAGTGAGGCAATTGAGGACAAAAGTATAGCGAGGAACAAAAGAAAAAAAAAATCTTACTTTTGAAAATCTTTGTCACGCCGAACCAGAAAAAGGATTTTTTTTAAAATGCTGATGTTGAACGCTAGCGCGGTAGGTGGTGATGCGGTGTCAAACTCCTCGATAATAACATCGAGTGGTGCAAGCAGCAATACGGTCAGCGTGAAAAATGACAAACAGAAAGATTAATGGGTGCGGAGTAATAAATGAAAAGATGGAAGGAACTACTCCTGGCTAAAGGTTACACCTCTGGAGGTCTTGTCCAAAATGTCTGGCTGTAGTGTGGATTATAGTGTTGGAGTCTTAGACTCATAAAGCCGCTTCATCAAACGCCCGAGTGGTGTAACTCAAAAGGGTGATCAGAGCTGTACATTAGTTATTTATTTATTCTTTTAAATTTTTTTTACCCTGATTTTTGTATTCAATTCCCTCCCGTCACTAGGGGGCTCCCACATCAAGGCTACTACTCAATCAGGGAGGGGCCGAAGACTATCACATCCGAACCACGTGACGCCAGCCGACCGCATCTTTTCGAATTTTTCACAACGATTCGCTCCTTCCACTTGCGTGAGCTTACAGACGCCCGTGATTGGCTGTAGAGTCGTGACTGATGTAAGAGCGCTAAGTGCCTCCCATCCCTTCACTCTAAGTGCGCTCGGCCAATCAGCTCTCTCCAGGCCCTCGGCTGCGAGAGGCTACAGCATCACCCGGGAATCCAACTCGCGATCTCCGGATGATAGGGCGAGCACTTTTATTTTTTTCTTCTCTGATTCATCTTAAGCAGCTCTATTTCTTAAAGATTTTGGATGTTTAAAATCTAGCTTTAAATTTTTTTTTTTTAAAACGCGTTACTCGCAATCCGAGGTTTCACTGTATAACCAAATAAAAGAACGAGTGTGTAAAACATGCTCCAGAGGTTGCCAGCTGTGAGAAACAGAAAGGCAGGAAGCGTGTGAGAGTCGACTGAATTCTTTTCACTCACTGAGAGAAGCGACTGGGTATGTTTGCATGAATTTACAAAAACAAGGGTGTTAATATGGGGTTCATTTCACTGTGTATGAAATGGAATGCTAGGACTAAAACTTGAGTGTTTGTGTGCGTGTGTGTGTGTGTGTGTGTGTGAGAGACACTGTTAGTGATCACAACTGGGGGAAAAAAGGGCTGAGCTCATACACCATTGGTTGAGCTTTCTCACACATCCATGTGTTTACCTATGGAAGGACATACACAGGTGTACGTTCACGTGGGTGCGTTTTTTTTTTTTTTCCACCTAAAAACTTTTGTTTCACAGATAATTTCCTGGCCAGGCAACAGAGCAGCGAAGTTCAAATATAGATAGATAGGTAAGTCTGTTTTACCGTGTAGGTGTGTTTGTGTGTGTGTGTGTGTGTGTGTGTGTGTGTGTGTGTGTGTGTGTGTGTGTGTGTGTGCGCGCACACATGGTCCCTGGAGTGAGTTGCATGAATCGAGAAGCAAATTTTTTTTTTCTCTGCGCTCTCGCTTTTTTCGCCTCGTCTCGGCTCAACTCGACGGGATCGACTGCCCTGGAAGTAAGACGACTCCTGTGTAAACTTTTCCAGGCCTGAAGCTGCGTGTAAGTTCAGATAAAAGCTCTGCTGATCACACAGGAGGTGTGGGGAACATGTTCTACGCTGGTTTCACCATCGCACATGAATCACACACCGCTGCAAGTTCGGGTCCGGGCTCGGCTTTGATTTAAAGTTTTCTTCTGCGTGAGCTTTAGGAGTCGTACCTGACTAGCACTGCAGAAAAAAAAAAAAAAAAAAAAATCAGGACTAAAGGGGTAGTTTTTTTTTTTTTTTTAATAAGGTGGTAATTAACTTTTAAAGCTTTATTTTTTTTTTCAGGAGAAACTGGGCCTCAAAGCAGCAACTCGTGAGGTTAGAAGGAAAGGAAATGATGCTGTTTTTTTGTTGTTACTTAACTGCAATATCATTATTAATATTACTATTTTCAACAACATGAACTCGGAAGGTTCTTATATTGTAAACAAATATACAATGATTGTTAATTGAAGATAGATTAAGTAAAAAATAAAAAATTTTGATTAAAAAAAACCTTCCAAATAAGTTTTTAATTGTTTTTTTATTACTTTTTTTTTAAACTAATTTGCATTTTTTAATATAATTTTTTTAATGCTCCTGTTCTCCTCCCTGATGTCAAAATCCACCCAACCAAGGACATAAATTCTTCTTTTTTTTAGTTTTAATTTACAACATACTGTAAAAGTCTGTAAGAGTCTGAATCAGAGCTAAAGTTTTACTTTAAGTTGCACAAAATCCACAAAGGAGGCGCACAGGAGGGCAGAAAAGATATTCCTAAAACTCTCTCACTCGCTGGTCAGAGAGTCAGTCTGAGATCTAAACCAACTGAGAACATGAAGCTAGTGCTAAATAAATGATTAGATAAATATGTTTTTAAAAAAAAGAAAAAGAAAAAATATATAACTTGCATAGATCTGGAAGTTGAGTCGTGTCAACTGGACTATTTTCTTGCTAAGGTTGAAACATTTCATTATTCATCCAAGTAGCGAGAACAAAGTCCAGTTGAACTTCCAGATCTCCTCAACCTGGATGACGGAGTCTTCACAGACATAACTTACAGCTCACAAGTTTTATTTCATTGTTGTTTTTGCAAATGTGGGGAACACTTGGTGCCTTTGGCTCAATTTGGCATTTTAGGGCACGTTCACATTAGGCACAATTGATTTGTACCGTGCTCAGGACAGATTGCCCCATAATCCCCCCCCCCCATCCCCACTCCCCCACTGGCCAGCATTCCCGTTCTCGGGCACGCTCTCCGATACAGCAGGTGGCAGTAGAGTATGCACCCACCTACTTTGTGAGACACCATTAAACACAAGAGAAGAAGAGAACAAGGGAGTTTATTTGCATGCTATTATTAATATTATTGATATTTCAGGAAACAATGTCTTAGCTCTGGCTGTGTAAGTCTGACAGAGGATGAGCTTTGCGAGTGCTACACGTACACAGATATTTCTGAAGAGACAGACGGCACTGATGATGTCGTGTCTAAACAACGATCTACTTCCATTCTCAAGTACAAGTGACTTCGAAATCTGAGTATGCTGAATCGCTCGCGAGACCACGTCTTTAAGTGTACTCGGACACGGTTCCCGAGCACGAAACGATTGTGTTCTCATTGATCAAAATGAACCAGACTTTGGGGTCGAGTGTTCTCGGAAAACGATCCCGAGGCCCTAAAGTGAAAGCCCCCTTAAATCCACCAGAAAACACGGCATGTTTGATTCCTTTCCTGCAGTGAGTCGATTCTTCGCCTGGCTGAAGAGAGGAAGTTTCTCCATCTCGCACCACACCGCAGCTCAATTATCATCAGGATCGCCAGCATTATAAAAAGGCTCTATTCACGGATGAGTAAAATGCAAGCTGATCAAAAGTAGGGATGATGACATCACTGAGGAAGAGTCGACCGCAACACGGCTGATTTTCATGATTTGGCATGACGTTTCATTTCGATAAATAAGAAAAGAAGAAGAAAAGGATATAATGGTAATAATAGTAATAATAATCGTATAACACGAATAAAGGGTCAGGCGTGGCGGGTATGCAGAGGACAGTGTTGATTGAAGGGGAGTGGAGAGGGGGGGAAAAAAAATAATAAAGGAGAAAGACGGGAGTGAAATGGCGGGGGAGATGTAAGTGCACGATTTCCTCGGTGGCGCTGTCACACGTCAGAGCTGTGCTGAATCAAAGCAAGCTCTTTTTGATGAATATAAAGCAGAGAGTCCTGCTGAGAAGCACTCTCGCTCTAATCACGCACCCGCGGCCAGAAAGATGCCCCCTCCTTCTTCTCCCAAATGAAAATGAAAGCAGAGAGAGAGAGAGGGAGAGATGGGGGGGGGGATGCAGAGCACACACCAAAACAACAAAGGCTTACTTTAGAACAGCAATAAACATTCAGCCCCTCCTGAGATTTCAGACCGAAGGGGTGGAGGGGGGGCACGGGGAACGCACCATGAACAGATTTTTAGCCCTAAACAGACAACGCACACCCTCCAGCTCATTCGCTCGACAACAAAACACAGACAGAGTCTCTTTAAATAACAGCCATAGCATACACACACACACACACA
>JAQMYG010000007.1:25592202-25604783 GCA_030014215.1 Clariallabes teugelsi
GTTACAGCATCACCCGGGAACCGAACCAGCGATCTCCGGATGATAGGGCGAGCACTTTACCACTGCGCCACTCAGAAAGTCTGACTTTCAGGCCTCCAAGATTAAAGCTGGTATAGACACCACATGTGATCGATGCAGGCAGGTTCCTGCGACTCTGCTGCATATGTTCTGGACTTGTCCAAGACTTTACATGTTCTGGAGAATTAACATACACACACTTTTGTGGAGTGCTGAGACCCGTGTTAACATCTCCGTCACAATGATCTCATATGGATCTTTTGAATATTTTTTCTTTTGTTAGTCAACTTTTGTTGAAATCCATTTTTCCTACACTCCATTTTATGTTTTTATCCCTTTCGACTGGCCTTGCTGCTTTCCAAACTGCCACTGTACAGAAGAAATGTTCTCAATAGCTTTCAGGTTAAATCAAAATCACAAGAAATAAAAACTGAAGAAGACGGCAGACATTTTAGCACCTTTATGACCAATGAGGGGGGCCAAAATCTGAACTGAATGTTTGTCACGTTATTTCCTCGCACGTCCATTGTGAGAGAAATTTAATCATAAAATCTGACTTTCAGCATATGACCATAACTCAAAACTGATATCACAAACAGATTTTAAAGTTTATAGGCATCATCTCGCACAGGGACATCAAATAAACGTCTACTTTCGCCTGCCGTTACCTCAGTCTGCAGCAACCTTTATTCAACTCGTTCACATTCGAGTCATTTCTGGTCGTCTCTGTATGTGGACTAACAGCACGTAACGAACATCCTCGGTCCATCCATCCGTCCATCCTATCCTCGGTTTAACACACGCCTGTATTTTCCAACCTAAACATCATAAAATGTACGACTGTGTACGTGAACTTCCAGTGTAAACCTATTTAAACCCTTTTAACCCATCATCGTATTGATGTGCAATATACATAATTTGCAGTGAGTCTACGTGATTTGCATTTTAATTAAAGCGTACTATCTGCCCTTTCTAGAGTGCCTGTCATACACCAGGCTTATAAAAATCAATTCCTTCTAAAAGCTTAATTGAACTTCCATTTTAATTAAAACTTCTGGTGCTGATAACGGACCCCGTACATTTTGGGAATAATGAACTGAGCTTCGAATGTCAGTCATTTTAATCAAGATCTAATCATCTTCGGATTACTTTATCATACCTGCCACAGACGCTAAGCTGTTGAGTTTGGAGCCTAATAACAAATACGTTAATTAAAACGCAAGTTACTCCAGTCACTCAGTGTAAGATTCATAAATAAATACAGAAATATAAGATTGATGTGTCAAATTTAAAACAAGAAAAAAATTTTTTTATAAAAATTGTCTCACTGGCGCTCCAACAAACCATTTCATTTCTCCAGTCTGGTCGAGTTCCTCTATAAAACCGAGAGTCTATTTTGATCGGTACACACCGTTTCAATCTCTAATAGCATGTACATCAATCTATGCTTGTCTCAGCAAAACACACAAACACACACCCAGGTATATAAAACACTGGAATGATTTCATAAAACGTGTGGGGTGAGGTCCGGCGCTGAAATTCAGCAACGTGCAGCACTCAGGGTGCAAATCCACAGCCTACAGCCGAGGGGTGTGTGCATCGTGTGTGTGTGTGTGTGTGTGTGTGTGAGAACAAAGGGAACAGAGGGGCCGAGTAAAGGCCAGGCCTCCGAGCATCCTCTCCCAGGTGCTTTCAACACACAGGAACAGCGCAGAGCTTTAAACCGCCGTCACCCCACCCTCAGTCAGGGGCCGGCTTTCAACCCCTACGTTTGTTCACTTTGACTGCAGGATGAAGGCGGCGTACACTCCCGCTCCACCACTGCACCGCTTTTATTTCAGCGCTTATTAAAAACAATACTGAATATCCCTCAAGAGATTATTCTTTTTAAATCTATAACGTTATTACACATCCCTGAGACGTACAGTACTGTACACTGCGCAAAAGTCTCGATCCCAAACTCATTTCCTCATATTAAACCCAATGAAATGATGTAGATTAAATTAAAGAAATGGGAACAAATGTTTTTCTGCAAAAGTGCCTGAAGATACACTTTTAAAAAAGGTTTGTTTATGTACCGACCTCAGCAGCGACCTCGTTTCCCCTCTCGTCTGTTCCGAACACTCAGCATCAGCAGTATAACTAATCTAAAAAATCTAACCATGACCTAGCTGTAACTTCCTGGTGGAGGTAGTCAGATTTTCATTTAAAAACTCATTGAACTTCATTAAGTCTTAGTACGAGAGTGGGTAAAAAAATGACCCACACTCTGGTTAATGGATGCCTTACTTGTGATTTGCACGAAAGAAGAGCAGCGTGCAGTGATTAAATCTTTTTTCTTTGTGGTCTGAGGGAGGACCTGGTGCTGAAACAACTAAAAGAAGCGCATAAACAGAAGAGTTTGGTTATCAGCAAACAAAATGTGGAGCGATACTCTAAGGAAGGTGAACGTTTCTTAAAGAGAATCATTACTAACGACAAGACACGGATTCATCACTACAAGCCTGAGAGTAAACGGCAGAGTCTGGAACGGAAACATCCTCAATCGCCGACCGAGAAAAAGTTCAAAAGTCGACCATCAGCTGGAAAATTCATCAATTTTCTGGGATTCTCAAGGGCCAGAAGTATTGGAACATTATCAGGGAAAAGGTTCAACAAACAACAGTGCTCGTTACAGTGAGACGCTTATTTAAAAGCTTATTTAAAAGCTGAAGCTCGGATAAAACGCTAATAAAAGTTATGGCCCAGTAGTCTAGGGCTATGCCGCACAGCGGGAGTGAAACACAGACATGAGATTGGAAGTTTACAGTGGTATACTGTGCTATACAGAAGAATATATAAACACACAAGTGGCCACTGTACAGCAGGAGATAGAACAACACCGGGAGGGAACTTCAGGGTGGACCCAGGCCAAAACAATAAAAAAAAGGACACTGTTTAGCAAAGCTATACAACATACACTTATCTTTTCTATCTTCCTACTCCAAAAAGAGAGACCAAAAAAAAAAAACACTCCCAAAACAAATGGCATCCACACCCCTACTACGATGATTACTGTATATACAGTACAATGTGTTACAGAGCATTAGCAGCATGAATATTTACAATTTCTAGCAAACGAGCAGCCAAGGGACAAAGCAAAGTTGAAGTCGAACACGAGCACAGTCAAAAACCAAAGCAACACAGAAACTACAAAAACGGATCAGTGCATTCGTGGCTCGCAGCTCAGCGTTAAAATATTTTTTTAATGGTGGAATACGAGAGCTTGTTGGCAGACGGACAAAGTGTATTGAAAAGCAAGGCGATTTTGTCAAAACACGATTTTGTCTTTTCTAAAAATGTATTAAAATAAATTTTACAGATCGAGGTAGCCATCTGCAATAATGTTCTGTATGTTAACATCATAACGGCTACCTGGTGATGCATAGAAAAGCGTTAGCTCTAAGATCAAGCGGTCATGAGTTCGACAAAGAGAGACCTGGATGATCTCCTATATTACAGAAGTCTTTTAATAATGATGAATATAAATACATCAATATGGCCTTTTTATCAGATGCTACCAAACATTTTCTTCACCACTGCAAGGAAAACAAATGGTGCTAAAGGTGCAGGTGCAGTCCATCAGCAGAACCTCATCACTCGTTCTTCTACTCCTAGCTGTCGGTGACTCCTCATTAGGCTTGCTCTGACGCTCTTCATCGTAGACGGCTAGTAAACACTTGTCCACCTTCTCATCTGGCGCCTCTTTGATCTTTAACCTTTCTGGTCAAACACGTGCAACGAAATGAGCCACTTCAGCTCCTAAATGCGGGCCAACGCCAAGTAGGTCTGGGAACATATGCAAATTCATCATGTTGTGCGGTTTAAATGAGGACAATACAAACACAAAGTGCTTGATATACTTAACCAAAACAAGCCGGAGAGACAGGCAGAGCAGGCCTCAGTGGCATATTGAGTGAGAAGAAGAGGCGAGAAGAAAATAATGGAAGAACACGAGTGTGTGTATGTGAAAGAAATCAGGACACGTGGAACAAACGCATCACATTTCATCGAGTGATTTTTCTAAAAGCCTCTTTGTTATCTCCAGATGCAGAGAAAGGCCTCCTACTGACTTGATCTTTAGAGGCCTGGATCATGTCATTAGCATGCTAATTGCAACCTCATCCACAGAGCTGAAAAGGAGCGGGGGAAAATTAAAAGGAAAAGAGAGAGAGAGAGAGAGAGAGAGAGAGGGAGGGGAAGAAAAAGAAAAAGCTGAACACATGCCACACACGACACATGCAGAGAGGTTGCTTTGTTCTGCCCGGGCGATGGGACCGCTTCAGAAAAAAAAACAGGCTGGCGGATAAACAAAAGGCATTTACATTACATTAACAGAATCTTCTCATCCGCCGTAAACATGGTAAAGACTGCAGTGTGTGCGTGTGGCCGAATCAAAGGAAGCTTTCGGGACACGAGCAGCTGCTCTCCTTGTCTCGAGTCAAGGCCAATTCCTCGGTTGTTCCTAAACACGCTATTAATCATTACAGGTGAGCTTCCTAATGGCTTGCCATCAACCCACACACACACACACAGGTCAGAAACACAGCTGCTTCTACAGGACCCACCTCAAAAAACAACTCATCACACTTTATACCCTCATCGTGATGCTAATTAGCATACTTAAGTGCGCCGTTCTCCAAGAACATCACCACACATGCTACAATCCAATCCTCCATTAGATAAACCTACGATTATTAGAACACCTGTCTATTTCACGATATATATATTCATATATTTATATTTTCATGAACGCCCTTCAAATGTTCAATGTCTTCCTCTGGATAACTTCAGTTATTGGGACTTTTATGTATCAGACTCCTAAAGCAGTGGCTCCCAAAGCTGGTCCTGGAGGACGCCCTGCTCTGTACATTTTACCGTTTTCTCACCTCCTGACACACCTGATTTAACTAATCATTTTATCCCTGGGATAAAAGAGGGTGTAGCCGAACAGGGAAAACACAAAAAAAGTTGTAGGGTATGGGGTATTCCTTGAGGACCAGGGGTTTGGAACCACTGTCTTGTACCTCCTTTTCCACCAAAGTGAACCAGATGCTAGTTCATAACTGGTGCTTGGTTCAGATCCGGTTCAACACACAAGATTCGCTTCTGATGAAGAAGTGAAGAAATCAGTGGATTTGTGGCTAAAATATTTTTTAATGAGGTAATACGAAAGCTTGACGACAGGTGGAGTACGGATAATGTTCTGCTTAGAACTGGCTTTATTTCTCCCTGGGTTATAGAGTCACGTCATTAAGTCACTGTATACGTCCTTGTACATCCCCTACTTCCCAGCAATGCTAGCGGCAATGCAAAAATTGCTAGCGGCAAAATAAAAAATGCTTTGCGAGCATTTCTCCTGACTTCTTTGGGATCAAACCATCATTACTAGAAAGCATTTGAGCTGCCCGTTGCATTTTGAGTCCATTTCCTTAATCTTCTGCGGTAGATACAACACTGCACTAAACATGACTACACTACTCCAGTGAAAAACTTTTAATTGGTTGTGATAATCCCGCCCCCGGGCCACTAACGTAAGCGGTTCTTTGTTCTGGCCCAGAAAGTTTTGTTGCCGCCATTGGGACCGTCTTTTCTAATGCTTTGGCTGCCCGAATACAAGGAGTTGGGTCCTGGAACCGCCTTGGTGGAAAAGGGTAATAGAGTACCAGCCACGATCGTGCAGCAACGTGTGCTAATTTACTCCTTCTACAATATTAAAATGGATTGATGAACTTTATTTAAAAGATACATCGATATCGCACCAGCAGCCGAACTTTACTTCTACACAGATTACTAAAATTTCCCATCTTTATGTACTGATTAATCGAATAAGTATACTAACGCCAATGTTTTTATTAATACACACAGAACATCTGCTACATATACAGTGCTGTGCCAAGTACTGTATTTAGTAAGTCTTAGGCACCATCATATCTTTAAGCCAAACATTTTGGGAATGGAACAAAAATGCCATAAAAAAAAAGATTCTTTGAAAACATTTCTACATAAAATTAACGTATATAAATAAATATATAAAATAAGTATCTAAATAAGTAATAAACACAGTTGATATTTGGTGTGAAAAAACTTTGCTTGAAAATAATTAGTAGTGTTAGATACTGAGCGTGCTGGAGAATATGCCACTTTTATTTATCTCTTTTTATTTGTTTCTTTACATCTGAGCAATAGTGAGTTAGGGGTCTAACCCTGGGACATTCCAATCAGTAGTCCAATGCGCCTTCCTGATCATATATTTCAGTTTGACATAATACTTGCAATGTAAGTATTACGTGGTACTTAGATTCAGGACACAAGTTCATGAACTCAGCAGCTTCTTCATGTAAGGTAATCCGATAATCAGTGTTTTATTCGCAGGCATTTAGTTAAGGCACAGATACGCAGCAAATCAAATTAGCTCTACCCATAATCATGGACAAGGAAGTAAACGAGGGTCAAAACCAGAACAAACTAGGTTTATGCTGCGTTCAAAGGCTGGTGCAGCTTTTTAAATTTGCATGACTTACATGAACTCGGTCAAAAACAGAGAGCGATGAAAAGGCTCATCTAATAACATTCATTTAACAGGAACTCGCTGCTTAACTTATTGTTGAATTCATGTGGGAAAAATCGCATGAAAGAGCAGTTTAATTTTTTTTTTTTTTTAATTCGGAAAAGCAAATTAATATCATACTTAAGTATCACATTAGCAAAGTGGTTTAGTGGTTAGCAAAGTAGCCCCGCACCTCCAGGGTAAGGGGTTCGAATCTCTTCTCTAGTTTGTGTGTGAGGAGGTTGCATGTTCTCCCCGTGCTTGAGCATCACCATGTTGAAAAGACATCACGGAATCGCAAGGTGGAAAAGCCCAACCTGGCATTTGTTAGCTTGGTTATAAACGCAGGCTAAACTGAAAACAACGCGAGTAGAAAACTGAGCAACAACAAAACAAGGGTGGCCATAAAGTTAAAAACATCATAACAAACATAATAATTATAATCCAAGCAGTTATCGGTATCGGTATCCTGTACCGAGGGGATTTCGCTTGAGCACACAAAACAAGAATGGGCTTAAGTTCATGATCAGACATGTGCTTAATAAATTAAGACCCCAACACTGTTTTCATAAACTCTACATGGCAATAGTGCTGAATATCCAAGTCTGAATGACAAAGTGTGCAAGAGAGAACGATTAACAGTGTGCTCGGTGCATACACGTTACCGATCGAATAAAGGAAATGCTGAAAGATTATCGGATAATTCTTGCTTATTTAAGAATACTAATCTTATTACAGTGGTACCTCGCTGGTACCTTGTGAACATTCGCATTAAAAACTAAAATTTTTAACGAAGACGAACAAAACTTGTGTAATCGTCAATGGAAACCCAAGAGAAGCGAGTTTACTGTTTTTTTTTTTCTTTTTTGCATTTTGTGTTAGATTGAGTGAAGACCATAGCATCATGGGTACCAATAATAGCAAGAAGAAAAGGGAGTCGGTTTCAGTTTAGATTTTAAAGCAGCCGGTGCAGAGAGGAATCATAAATTAAGATTAAATGAGGTTTCATGTAAATTTATTTAATATTTTACTTCATTTACATGTCTTTTCTAAATGTTTAGTTTGTTTTTATATGCAAAAAATATGATTACGAAATCATAAATCATATGAGTTGGAAATTGGTTAACCTGGTAATATTTTTCGGTGGCTGGAACGGATTATCTGCATTTACATTATTTCCTATGGGAAAATGCGTTTCACAATACGAAATTTTTACCTCCAGGACGGATTAAAACGATATTAACAAGACAGAGTTCTCCTGAATACAGCAGCCTCTCACCACTATACAGAAACGGTACAAAAGCAACAATGTTCCTCTGCTTATAAAGCAGCAATACAGGAAGAAACAAAAGACTGTGAGACTGTTCTCTACAAAACTGTAGCGCTCTTTAAGACGTGTTCAGGCTCAAGACTGCCTGCGGTGCTCTGAGCATCGGCCTTGCACACAAATGTCAGAGGTCGTCCTTCTCCTTCGGTGTGAAATCAAAACAATAATCACCTGGTATTAAAAATTCTATGAGAGACCTACACGGAGGCGATGTCAAAAGGCGGAAACGTGGCGAGGGTCTGGAGTGAGGTCTTGGGGCTCGCTGATGTGGAGGAAAAAAGTTGGGATGTGGAGGTCGGGAGGTGGAAGTTTAGGACTTTTAAATAAATAAATATAACCACAAAAGGCACTTTTTGAATCGAGCTAACGGGTGCTGTTTGGGGAATTACCGATTACATTCTGGCCATGTAGTGTAGGGTGTGTGGTGGTGGTGGTGAGGGGGTTTGTTGGAAATAAAGGAAATAATCAAATAAATCCTCTAGTGGACTGTTAATGAATGTATGCGGCACAGGAGCACTTCAAGAGACAATCACGCGGCGGGGATTAGCTAAAATTGGGACGGCCGCGCATCCGACCTTTTAACGGCGCCGAGTTATCCGATAGCCGTCCGTCGTCACCACTTCAGCGCTTCTCTCTGTTTAAATCCATTCCCAGCAAAGCCTTTTACCCTGGCTTATTACGGTGCCTCTCCAGCCTGATTCACCCCGCCATTATTCAGAGGCGAGCTTATTCAGAAGGATAACCGCCGCTCAGATGCCGGCCGCTCAAAGCCAAAGCCGAATAATACATTTTTGGAACCCGAGCCTCAATGGTCACGCTTTAGCTAAAGAGGCTTGTTGGTTCCAAGTTTTACGATACGAGAGCTTTAGAGATCAGTATGTGCTTCCTGATTTTCTCGGTTTATTAGGTGCGCATGACCAGAAAGGAAAACAATAACGAGCTTCTTGACTTCCAAATCGTCACAACCGATGGCGATTCTTACTTTTTTACAGTACGTCCTTTCATGCAGTACTATCTGACAAAAAGTAGGAAGACAAGAAAAAAAAGAAAAAAAAAAACAGCTGAGTGTTGACTTTCATTTATTCACATGACTTAACGTACTATCTATTCCCTCTACCCACACACACACTATTAATCATATTACGCTTTTATAACAGGGACCTGATCCACTTAAGCATCAGGAACTCAGCACAGGACTAGCGTGCCTCGCGCTGACGTGTAGCACAAAAAAACCCTGCGTACATCATCCGAGTTTCATTTCATTAGCTATTCTATGAATTTCCAATTAGGCCGAGGACAAAGAGGAGCTGAGCGTTCGGGTCTTTTATCATCAGAGATGAGCAGCTGCAAGCTCAGGTATTCCTCGGGACCTTTGGACCACAGTGACGGACCGGGTGGGTGGAGACGGAGCAAAAAACCAGAGCTCTAGTCCTTAGAGCTCCAATTATTAACAAGGCTAAGCAAGCAGGAGATAATGAGAATCAAAAGGAGGGAGTCTTCTCAGATCCTAATCCTCTCCTGTCTCCCAAAGCTAGACGAAATTTTGCAAAACAAAACCAGCACCATCTCACTTGTTATACATTTAAGAATTGATTTAATTTTTAAGCTGTTTATTATTTTTAAAAAGCACACACAAAAAGGGGAAAAAAAGCCTTTTATCCTCGTCCCAGGGGGTGCGGTGTTCCTCTTCCCTTCTGAACTTATTAGCATCCTATCTCCCACTGCCTTCTGGCCAGACTGCACTGCTGGCAACAATATCTCATCTGGGCAGATTATTATTATTATTTATTTTGTTTTAGTTTATTTTATTGAAGCTACCCATATGTGAGAAGAACTTCGCCGAATATTACAAAACATGGTCAGAAAAAAAAAAAAAAAACGCTGACCCCACCTTTAACTTGGCTTTGTTCAAGAACCATGGCATTGTGTAACAACTGATACGATTCAATAAGGCATCAGAATCAAATCTTGATTTATTTCGTGCTATAAGTCAAACCCGGGCACGACTTTGCTGCTGTTGAAATACATCCAATCATGTGGGTCATGCCGAAAAAGATGGACAAGTTGTGTATGAGAGAGAGAGCTGAAGAGAAAGACGCTGCTCTGGAAGGAGAAGGCCGTCCGGCTAAATGATATACGGCACCGGGCCACGTGCGAGAGCTGTCCATTAGTTATGGGGTCCCAGTAATGCACAGGCTCTAGTACATTATTTTCGAATGCATCAGTCAGCTTCGTGCAGCTCAGATAAATTCTAATGCCCCCGATCTGTAATGCATACTCTCTCACCGCTGCCATAATACGCTCTGGGTTAGGAGGGCAGGCCGACAGAGGAGGGGGGAGACGTAATTTATTTTTCAGCGCGGCCAGTATTCCTCCCATTAGCTTCAAACGCGAGATAAGTTATAGCTTTTAACGAGCACCTTTAGCTGCCCGAGCACGCCATGCGCGATGTGCCAAGTCCAGAGCGAAGCGGGATGGAAGTGAGGAAGAGAGAGAGAAAGCGAGCTGGAGGGCACGGATGATCCCGGAGAGCGCCTCCTGTGTGAAGCCTGGCACGAGAACAAACAGGCTGGACTGGAGCGACCGCACATCGTTACACACCCACACCAGGCCGCATAACGAGATCGTTCGCGCATGCATATTATTGAAGAGCGGAGCTGTCGGATTTCAGCTAGTGTGTGAGGGAAAACCAGAACTAGAGGACGGCGAGATGGTTCTGGAGAGCACGCGTGGACTGAACTGAAGATGAGTAACCTGTGAGATTTAGTCTGAGAGTTCCACCTTTACCAATCAGATGTTAGGAAGGACTTCCTGTCCTATGTGCTGCACTGTGTGCGTAAGTGCTTTCTGGTGTCGACTAAAGCCAGATTCATCACATCAAAACCACTACTCTTGTTGTTTTGACAGTCTATAACAGAGAATTTTTATGATTGATGACGAACCCGCACTGCTTTAGGCTAATGATTCGACAAAATCTGCTCACTCCGATTCGCTCTGCTTTCCTCTGCGAGGCATAAAGGATTTTTGTCAGTGATAACTGTTGCTTTCGATCAAACCCCATTTTATTGATAAGTGACTAATTAGCTGGGCGCTTTTATAAGCCGCGCGTTTTGCTTGTTGCGGCTTTAAATCAGCACAATCAATAGCCTCTTTAGTAGCCTACCATCATCTAGGACGATAGAGTCCAGACTCATAGCTGAAGGCATCAATCACACTCTAATTAAGCCTTTCAGTTAAAAATACCATCAGCTTTAGCACGTTTTTTTTTTTTTTTTTCGATTTCAGAGCACGCTCCTCATCTCTTCGCGAGGCATAAATCAAAAGCAAATTTTGGTGTGTGCGTGTAAAAAAAAAAAAAAAAAAAAGAATTCCACGCCTTTAGCAGCTAACCCTACTTAAGAGGATGAATTCTTGCGTGCTCGAGTTAGAGATTTATCCCTCGTGCTTTGCATGCGTGCTCGGTGTTCTTTTCATGGAAACTGCATGCAGAGGTTCAAGTTACCCTTCGGGCTAAACGCTGGATCATGAGTGAGCTGGGCTTAAGAGTCGTACAGACTAATCCGAATAAGTCACATGGAAAAACCTCTCCATAATTTATATGCTTCTGATTGCATAGCTGCTAGCTGCTGTGAATTATTTAGCCTACTGTAGGTGTTTATGGCACACATCACTGCTATAAGGTTTCCCTTAAGTTGGAGATCATGTGAAATGTAAATAAAAATATATATATATTTTTTTTTAGAGTAGGAAACTCTAAATATCAGCAGTTTGTGTCTTTCTTGTCTCCCTAAGAATTATGAAGTGAAAGACGGACTTGGAGACTGTTATTGCCGTGTGCTTGAGTGGTTTGTTGTTAGGTATTAGTAGAAAAAAACTAAATTAAACAAGTAAAAAAGGAGTCCAAAGATGTTAATGGAAACGACCAAACACATCTGAACATGTTCTCTGCACTCATGGAAATGAAGATACAGTACTGTGTTTCTGAAGAGTCAAATTATTGGCCTGAATCAAGCAAGGAAAACAGCTACACACAACGTGATGCAAACTCACAGGATTGGGGCTAAACTGCTGTGTCCATACCAAAACCACTTGTTAGTGAGACTCATCTGAAAAAAAGGCTTCAGTTTGCTAGGAAACTTAAAGATTGAACTTTGGAGCAATGGCCTGAAAAAGGTCATGTGGTCTGATGAGTCCAGACTGACCTTATTCCAGAGCCATGTGGGCTCGTCAGGGGTTACTTCTGAAAAACATGTGGGTTAATCACAGTTCTTTCATAATTTAGCAAGGGGGGAGGGGGATTACTTTTTCACATAGGTTACAGGTAGGTTTGGACAGATTTTTTTTCCTTAATAATCATTGAAAAACTTCAGTTTGTATTTACTCAGGTTATCTTTACGAAATACTGAAGTTTATTTAATGGTCTAAATCATTTACAGTAGGTGTGACAAATATGGCGGGGGTGATCAGGAAGGGGGCAAATACTTTTTCATAGCATTAAATGTTTTTTTATAAATTATAATTTTTAAATTAGTTTTCATTTCCTGGTTAAAATAATAATTCCGTAGCCTCAGAGTGGCGCAGTGGTAAAGTGCTCGCCCTATCATCCGGAGATCGCTGGTTCGAACCCCGGGTGATGCTGTTTTCCTC
>JAQMYG010000007.1:25624698-25639653 GCA_030014215.1 Clariallabes teugelsi
CCCCCCCCCCCCCCCCCCCCCCCCCCCCCCCCCCCCCCCCCCCCCCCCCCCCCCCCCCCCCCCGACGGGGGGGAGGATACGCTGGGAAAAGTCATGCCCGTTTGAGATTTTGGGGAGGTTAGGAGTGTAATTAACATGAGTACTGAGGAGTGTGTGTGTTTGTGTGGGGGGTGGGGGGGGTGGGGGGAGTGTAATCACTCAATTTGTAAAGGAAAAATAATTATATAAATCTATATTGCTTTTCAGGCACAAACAAGGTACGGCAGGACTGATGGGGCATCAGCATTGCAACAGACATTATGCAAAGTGGTCGCATTAATATGCATAAGGAGCTGCTTTGTTATTCACCCGGGTGCTAAAGCAATATTGTTCGGAAGCACCAGGCGCACTCTTGTTACAGTTGGGGAATGTTATCTCTCTCTGTACAAACACAACCGCTTCTTCTCCTCTTCTCCAGCCTCTTGCAGAATGTTTAATCATCATACCATGCCTACAGCGTCACTTTTTTTGCTTTTGCATAGTAATTTGCTTGGTTCTTGGATTTTTTGTTCTTATGCACATTACAAAAAAAAAAAAAAAAAAAACAACAACAATTAAACAGATCCTCAACTCTGAAGTGGGACTGTTCAACCTGTCATGCAGGAAACCATAAAAGTGGCTTCACGCGGTAGCGCGTGTCCAAGCAACGCCGATTGCATCATCAGCTGCCTGGGTCTTTTTCTTTGCACGTCTGCAGAGAATCCAAGGTCAGGTTTCCACCCTGTAGTGGGAGGAAGAGATGAAACCGACTGGTGGAGACGAGCTGATGGTCTTTTGCCGGTAGACGGCGAGGGCTGGAGGGAGTACTTGCGCTGTCTCTCAACTTTGAGTCACTCTATCAGCGTTAACTCCGGCAACTCTTGACCTTATGTGGTTCCCGATAGAGTACCGGGTCCTCCATATCTACTGTACTGACAGCTTCATCAGTCCGCTCTCCACCAGCTTCGTCCCTCTGGATTGACAGCCGATGCCGGGGGACTGGCGCGTATGGGCAACTTTGTGCGAAAGACAGAACAATCTACTACACAGATCTGTAAAGGGCAAATGTTCTCCCAGAAATCCCCTCTGTTTAAAGAGCTTCTGGTTTGTTTATTGATTAAGAAAGAAAATGTGTTCCTCTAGTTTACTGCATCTGTTCTGTCAAAGTTTGTTTTAGCAATGCAAAGACATTATAACAATATGATCCTGACTATGCAGGAAGTTCTTTGCATTCCGAGTGCTAGAAAACAGATGTCAGACAGACAGCTTGGACTGTCCTGCGAGCTCAGCTGGTCCTCGGCAACATTACAGGCGTTATTGGGAAACCTCTCTCGGTTTGTTGTATTTGGGTGGCAGACTGGGGCAACCTGTCGGCCGTCGCTGCAGAGAGTATTGGGTTTTCTGCCTTTCGTAAAAAGCACGATTCCTTTCTTTTATTAACTTTCTAAAGTTGCCCAGGCTTTTTGTAAAGATACTTTAGGGAGATAATCGATCAGTTTAATAAACACAGCTGCAAAACAGTTTTAGGCCAAGAACAGAAGTAATAAACGTTTTATTTACTTTATGTTAAATCAGATTCAAATGAAATCAGTATATAACAGCTGACTAATCAGCATGTTCGAGTCCCCTCACTCCAAAAAAGTGCTATATAAATAAAATCTGAATGAAATATTTTTACTATCTATATTATTTACTTTTTTTTTTTTTTACTATTATTATATTACAACAAACCAAATATAAGATTACAAAAGTTTTAATTTACTTATATTCAAGATGTTTTTACTTAATAAAAAAACTTAGCAAGCGAAATATTCTTGAATCTAGTAAACCCATCGATAATTTCTTAACATAAGATTACAGCAAACCAAATATAAGATTATTTCTAGTCAAATTTTAGTAAAACTGAAGTGAAAATGTCTTATCAGATAATATTGCTAGTTTTTAGGACTTTACTTCCCTTGCAGTTTTACTAAAATTTGACTGGATTTCTTATGTTAAGAAATTATAGATAAGTTTGGCGAGATTCAAGAATATTTCGCTTGCTAAGATGATAGGCAAGTGTTTTCTTTTTGTTTAGTTTTTTTGTAGTGTAGCAAGTAAAAAAATCTTGAATGTATTTTAAATTAGCTACACTTTCTCAAAATAAGATTACAACAAACAAAATATCAGATTATTAAGCTTATTTCTAGTTAAATGTTCCTAAAATTTAAAGAAGAAAAAAAAAGGGTGTTCTGTTGGGAGATACTTTTGCTAGTTTTTAGAAATCAATTTCATGAAAGAAGCAAAATCCTCTAGCAACAGAACAAGAATAACAAGAGTAACATTTGACTAGAAATAAGCTTACTATTATATTTGGTTTGTTGTAAACTTATTTGAAGACATTGTAAATACCTTTGGCTACATTGAAAAATATTTCACTTGCCAAGATGTAATTTTTTGCATTGAATCAGTACTGTATCTCCCTCTTTTCCCTTTCGGGGTAAACAGACCTTACTAAAACACTCGGTGCTTACAAGCAATCTGCATCTGTTTACATGCAAAGTATATTATGAAAAGAAAAAAAGGGGAAAAAAGTTAAATACATTGCACTGCAGTACATTTTTTCCCAGGCTGGTGCACAAGACGTACGTTCGAGTCTGTTAGAAACACGGTGACAGTTTGAGTTAATCCACAAGTCTGTCCACAGTTCGCTGTAGTAATAGGTCAGATGAAAAGTTCAGTAAATTGCCGTTATTTCAGGATGTTACTAAATCCAGGCTCTCACAGTTTAGCGCAGATGTGTGAGAATGCAGCTCTGAGCCACGTCCACAGCAGGATACAGTTTGACGGGTGTTTATAATGTAATGTCAAGTATTTTTCAGTACGATTTAGCCTTCACGGCCGCAAGGCTTTTAGTAGTTGAGCAAAGATCGGTGGTTTTAGAAGGTATAACATGGACATGCTCACGTACTCGGTTAGGGGTCACCAAAAGCAGGCAAATGAAAATGTCTTTTGTCTGCTTTTTGTGACAGTAAAAGCAGGCAAAAGACATTATCATGAACATGAATAATTAAACAATAAAAAAAAAAAAAAAAAAGGTGAGACTGCTTTCATGCCGCTTGTGTAACATCCAGTGCTAGAAAGGTGGCAGAGGACGACGCAAAAGTTAAAGAGGACGGGGTACAGAAACGGTAGCGGTGATCCCGTCCCGACGAACAGACAATCTGACGGACGTTCCTTATGTTTTCTGCATCGCTTTAAGTGTTGAGCGCAATTAAGAGGCATTTCCTTTAATTGCAGGAGAATCTTCGTTGTATAATGTAAAATAGAGAACGAACGGCGCGGTCCGATTTAGCATTCAGTGATTTATTGTGATCTTGAAAAACTTATTAGATCTTTAAAAGCGGCCACCTGTACGATTACGATGATCCTACAGCGGAATGAAATCCAGCTGCTGCTTAATTATTCCGGCAAATATCACTGCGTTTGCTAATGAAGAATTCAGACAATGCAGAAAATTAGCAATTCGCTCATTCGTCTCCCCGTTTCCCCCGCAATCAAATGTGCTGCGCACTCTACTTAAGTGACCTTAAAGCCGTGGCCTTTTCAGCACCTTCTCCGACGGCGCTCCTAACTATCGGGAATGTCCTAATGGGGAGACTGAGCATGAAGGTTCCTGCTGCGGCACCGGCAGAATGCCATCGCAGGCGCCCTGAGCCTGGGCGGTAATTGGTTCTGAGTAATTCTATCAGATTAGTATTAATAAGCTGTCGCTGCAGCGATCAAGACGACCTGCACGGGCTCTCTGGCTTCTCAGAAACTTGCGTGAAGGTCAACTGTCAATCATGTCCCACTGTATTATAATAAGTCTCTCAGGCCAAAATGAGGATGCTATTAGCCGTGGCAGAAACCGTTTAAATTAGAAGCTGTCACAACTCGGAGGCTAGAACATGGTCGGGGCTAAGAAAAGATGGAGGTCGTGAGGAAGAGAGTTCACGTGGGTGTGCTTTTCTCGCAGCCTGCATCTGGCTACCATTAAGTGTTAAACTGCCGCTCCCAAACCGGTTGTCGTGATATGACGTGTTATTCTGGTCGGAGCGAGAGAAGTGTGTATGTGTGTGTGTGCTTGTTAACGATTTGAACTGTACTTTTGACAAGTGTGTGGGAAACGTCTTAATGAGTTAACCGAACTGTTGGCGCTAAGCGGGTCTTGTTTCAGAGCTCTCCTGCTAAAGACTTGGTGAGGACTGACACAGGTGCAGGAGAAGGTTAGTGTGTGTGTGTGAACGTACAGTGTGTGTGTGTGCATAAGGAACGTGTGAGGAATCAGACCAACAGGGAATCTATAGGCCAATGCACTACAAAAGCAGGCCAAGAAAAGATGAACGCTTGGAACCTGATGAGAGATCCGTGTTCCCCTGATCGCTCCCACAAGGCCTGAACTGCAGGGGAGCCGCTACATGCACATCTTTCTGATCTCATTACCGTAGCAAGCAGACTGCAGCTTCCACGATGCTGAAACACCATGGGGTTTAGAAAAAAAAAAAAGAAGAAAAAAAAAAAAAAAGGGACGTCTCCATTCGCTCATCTCATGAGGAGGAGCATTAATGTCCTGTTAGATCTTCTGTTAGATCTCCAAATGCACAGAATACTATACAGTATTCTGGATTATATGAAATTGTGTTGTTGTTTTTTCCGCAGCACCTGCTAGAGTCAAACTTGCTTTTTCCTCGCATTTATCCGTGTAGTGAAGAAAATTAGCTGGGCGAAAAGCCAGTTCACTTGAGTGTGAAATTTATTTATTTATTTTTTTTAAAGGAATTGTTTTCCGGTAGCAGAAACTAATTTGGCTTTGTGAATTTGGCTTTGAGAGTACACCGCGACTCTTCTTTCTTCTGTAGTAGATGGACATGGAAGTGGCTACTCTTCTCGTCTGGCTGTTTTTACATTTCTACGTTTCCTAGTAAGTTCTGTTCCTCTGCGGCAGGTTTCACGCCTGGTCCGAATACATGGAATCTGGATGGATTCTGGCCTTGGAGCTTGTTTAGCTCCAATGTTGTCATGTTTATGTGCACAGGTTTGCAGAACAGCAGGCGTTGGGTACGCTCACTCGTTGTTTTCTTTTTTTAGGAACGCTGAAGCGGTAAAAGAACAGCAACTGTTTGTTTAATGCATATATATGAATACATCGAACAATGCTCGCTCTTGTTTTATGAAACTAGCATGACGAGTTGGTACAGAAACACCTTCCCTAACTAATGTAGAGCGTATCTTCAGCGGTTTAGCTGAAGCAAGCTCTGGGCCCCTGTTTTGTTTGTTTGTTTGTGTTTAACCCTTAAAACCCAGAGCTTTTTAGTATTTAATTTATTTTTCAATACTATATTTTAGTAAATAAATACAGGTTTTATGATTATGCAACAATGGCTGTCTATATTTTTCTCAGCACAATCTAGGCTATAGGATGAAATTAATCTTAGTCAAACAAATGCCATAGAAAAATATTATTTTTTGATTATTAGAAACAACTGGAAAAACAAACCAAAAAATAATAAGATGATGAGCATTTTGTGAGTTGTAAATTTTACGCGAGATGATTTCTGGATTAAATCTTTGCATCCGTCTTAGATCTACACATTTTGAAAGTGATGATAACTTTGCCCCATTGGTCATTGACCAATCTGTGCCGTTCGATATTTAAGAAAACTACACTTTGAAAACGACATGTTCGGAATAGAAATACGTATCTTTCATACAGCCACCACCAAACAAAATAAAAAGAATAAATAATCATTTTGGTTTGTCATGTGAAAGACTGGACACCTCAATACACATTAAAATCCTCTTCTGTTTATTAGCGTTCACTTTGTTGACCATCATGCTTACTCGGGTGCTTCTTATCCTATCATTTCACTTTGTGTCTAAAATCCAAAAAACGGAGGTTGGATTTATCTTTGCGCTCCATTACCAAGCACAGGGGACTGACGGCGCTGTGGGTGTGTAAACTGCTACGTTGCGCTGTAATGCTAATTTTGCTTACTTTACTGTCACTCTCAGCACATTCGTAAGTTATATTATCCATGACAGCCATAAAAACACACGCAAGAACATGTCACTGCTAACTGAAGCAAACATTGTCACGCCAGTGAGATAAACAGTGACAATCAGAGACGTTAACAATTCATCATTAATCAAACAGCGATTAAAGATAGAACTTATTGAAAATGTGTGTTAACCGATATGGTTTATCTTGTATGTAGCGTTAGCCTTGACGACCCAGCTGTAATCTAATGTGCTCTCCAGCACATCCAGGCTCTTTACATGCTCGCTAATGACTTATTTGAAGAGCCGGGTTTCTACGATTCCTTTCATGAAATCTGGATTCCTTTATGTTCGCTGAGAGCTCTGTCACAAAAAAAAAAAAACATCCAACAGCTTGAACTGTCAGCATTTCACCTGCACTTCACGTGTGCACGTGATGTTAGGGCGGGGCAATTCACAGACGAGCAGGCATGCAAATAAATGAAAAGTCTGGACATTTGGAGGGTTTCCTCTGTGTACTTTGGTTTCCACCCACAGTCCAGGGTGTATCCCGCTATGTGCCCCAAGTCTCCTGGGATCGGCTCCAGGCCCCCCGCGACCCTGAGTACAGGATAAAGCGGTACAGACGATGAGTGAGTGAGTGAGTGAGTGAGAGAGACAATGTGCAATGTCTGCAATTCTAACCATAATGTATGAAATTTTATTTATTCAAGAACGTCTAAGAAGAAAGAAAAAACAATTAGGAGATTTGTTATATCCATTTATAAAAGAATTACAGAAGACAAATCATCTGTAATGCATTTCCCGCATCCAGACTGACTGCTTCATTTCCTCTGCACTATTTTGACTGACGTGCATTTATTCACCCACACCCTCACACACGTGCCGATGCATCAGGTATCCAGAACATCCTGCTGAATCACTCAGTCTCTCTCTCTCTGGCCCGGGCCCGGCTGCTCCGGCGCTGCCTGTCACCGCTCGAAATTACGTGTTCTTCCGAAATTTACAACCCTGTCAGGAGATCCCGGGCTAAAACCTCCCAACTCCACCAAATGAGATCAGGATGTACTGTAGGCTTGGCGAGAGGAAAAAAGTCCGGAATCGAGACTTCGGTAATACACGTGGCGATAGAGGCGTGCTGTGATTTTATTTATTAAAAAATTTGTGACGTGGCCACCGTGTACCTGCGTAGAGACAGATTTTATGGGCTCTGGTTTTTGAGGTTTTTTTTTTTCTTTCTTCCGTTTCACGGATCCTGGTACATCTCAAACATGATGCCGAAGCTTCGACGCAGGCGTAACGGTCGAACATCTGTAGCTGCTTAAGTACAACACGCAGGAGACCCACTTGAGCCCCGGCTCGAATCGCAAATTGAACCTCGGTGTAAATAAAACTAACGTGTACTCAGCAGAGCTGTTCTGTTTCCCGAGCGGAATCTTTATAAAGATGACAGAGTTTGAAACGAGCCTTTCTGTATACTACATGAAGAAGGAGAGAGAGAGAGCGAGAGAGAGAGAGAGAGAGAGAGAGAGAGAGAGAGAGAGAAGAGGGGAGAGAACTGTAAGAGAACTGTTAGATCCATGTTAAATCCACAAAGCTGTGGCCTTGGATACGAAAGCTTCTTGAGAGAAAAAAAAAGTCAATCGTTAAACGTCTGTATTGACTAAAAGCGTATATATACAGTAGGGTTATTCCTGAACAGCTGCTTTTGTGGGAATTTCTTGTCAGCGTAATAGAGAAAACTGTGGCCTTTATTTTTTTTTTAATAAAAGGATGTCTATATCATGACACAGACAGGCAAAAGACCAGTAAAATAAAAAAAAAAGGTGTCTCTGTTGCGCAGCTTTTTGTTTTGTGAACTCTTACCTCGGAGGAGGTTAAAGGATCCTGGAGCAGATGTAAATCAGCAGACGGCTTTGCCTCTCTTAAACGCTTCTTCGGGGAGAAATAAAAGCGAGAGGGTTGGAAAAATATGATTACTTCTATGGTTTAGAGATTACGGACATATGGACATCCCTGAGCACCGGAGGGAGTTGAGTAAACTTTTCCCTTCTCCAGTTTGGCCGCAAGAATTAACACGGTTTTCAGCGGGGATGCGGAGTGTAATTGCTGCGAGAACAAAAAGAGGAAATGTGCCTTTTACAGCTCGTCAATCTTTTCCTCGTCAAATCTTTTTTTTGGTCATGGCTCTGAGGAAACGCTTCATTAAACAGGAATGCCCATATATATATATTTTCTTTTTCGCGTCTTTTTTTTATTACTGTATTATTATTCTTTTTTAATATGGGGCAAATTGTAGCGAGAGAGCGAAAAGCCAGATTTCCTCCTGGCTCGGTTTCGTTGGTCATGCTGGCTTCATTAGAGTGCAGGACTGCAGTGGGAGACGACAGAGAGCGAGAGAATACAACAGTGAATGAGGATAATGGCACGAGGAAGGCTGGAGGTTAAGGGAAAATACAGTAGAGAGAAAGAGAGAGAAAGACGACGGGTATAGAGAGTGCTGAAATAACTGGGACGTGCAATGTAGATGTAGAACTGAAAAGATACACTTCATTACTTTCTGTTGGCTAAAGGGAGGGAAAAAAAGAAAGAGAAAGAGAGAGAGAGAGAGAGAGAGAGAGAGAGAGAGAGAGACACACAAACGTAATCTGCAGCTGGATTGATTTATAGGCAACAAGACACTTGGTCAAATCCATGAACAGTCTCAGGGTTCACAGGTTTCACAGGGATCCGTCACCTCAACTCTGACCTCTAATCATTTCCAGGAGGTCTTTAAAAAAAAAAAAAACCTGCAGTTAATAAAGAGCTGCCTACATTGCAGCATTAACAGAAAATCCCCCCGGCGTATGTCAGTGAATCCATGACTACAGCATTAACTAATAAAATATATTTTTAACCACAAAACAATGTTTACTTTATACTGATCTGAAATGTCAAAGAAACTCAAACACCTTGTCTGCTCAAATACAGTCGCAAAATCAGCTTCATACATTAAAAAAATTTAATTAAAAAAAAATCTGGAGTAAGCTATTTCGTGTTTTCTACTGTCTCCGGATTGACTCGGCCTGTTTACGAACCACTTCCCCTTCCTGCATCCTTATGATGACTGAGAGCTCGGTCTCTCACACACACACACACACACACACACACACACACACGACTGATCGCTGTTGTTATAAAACACTTTCGGTAAACTGAATGTTCAACAGCATGAACTGTCACATTTCACCAGAGCGTCATGTTCATGCAGCTGACGTGAGGGTGGGACTATTCACAGACGTGTGTGTGTGTGTGTGTATGTGTGTGTGTGTGTGTGTGTGTGTGTGTGTGAGAGTGAGAGAGAGAGAGAGAGAGAGAGAGGGGCGCTGGGACGGCGAGTCTAGACATTTTAAATAATAATAATAATAATAATAATAATAAAATAAGGAATAAAACATTAATACGTAGTGGTCAGTGTAGGTACTGCAGCGAGCCGTCACAAAATAAATCAGTGTGAGGGAAAACACTGATAAAACTGATAAAGTAAAAAAACTTAAACTGAGGCAGAAATGTGAGTCAGGTTGTCATTAATTACTAATTATTAATCAATTACTGTGTGGAAACAAATTCAACTACTGGTTAGGAAAAATGCGTGAAATTTGCAACCCTACCTACCTAAATCTTATATATATATTCAAAAACATATTTCTAAAAAGAAAGAAAAACAATTGCGAGATTTGTTTTTGGTTATATCCGTTTATAAAAGAATTACAGGGACGTTTAAAGAAATAAATCATCTATACTTATAATAAGACTGTACAGTTTAAAGTGTCTGTATATTGAAGATATTTGCGGAATTTTTTAAATAATTTTTTACACAGACAAAAGATTAATAGAACACATCAACATGATTTTTGGAATATGTGTCTGTTTGTTTGTTTGTTTACACATCACATAAAAACTCCTGAATGAATTTTAATGGGGTTTTTACAGGTGCATTTGACCGAGCTTGAGGTAACATATAGGCTTTGTTTCATCGTAACCAGCCCTCGAGAAAAGAAGATATGCTCTTCGAAATTTAAACGGGAAACGCCCTTATATCATAAAAAAATAATAATAATAATCATTACTTCATCTCAAAATTCAACAGATGGCGCTGTACATTTTTAAATATTTCACTTATGAATGTGCAATTAAATTCCATGCAAATGAGGTCACGGGTACATTTAGTCTGTAATATATTTTTGATTAATTTGAAACTCATGATGGATGTGAAAGAAACTGAAACACCTTGCAGCACAAGTACAGTCACAAAATCAGTTTTATGCATTAAAGAATTTCAAAGTAGGCCATATTTTGTTTTCCACTGGCTCATAAGACCTGAATTTATTTATGTGTTTACGTCTCCTTAGCGACAAAACTCTCTCATCCAGACTAGAGCTGTGAACGACAGGTAGACTGTCGAGTTAAGTCGATTTTATCATTTTGAGAATCTTTGAGAATCCCCTTTTGTAACAGTTGATGGTCTCCCGCTGTGTGGTTTGTCTTCAATGCTGTTTTTTTCCTTCTTCAAAAGAGGATTTTGAGGACACAAATGCATGTCTTGTGATGGAGATGATATTGAGTAGAACCTTAGTAGAGGAGAAGAATTACTCTGCCAGCATATGCAGACCTACGTCAGTGCTTTTGGTACAGCCCTTGTATTTACTCTATTACTCTATTTTGTCTTAAGCAGAGATATTTCTTACAGGTTTTGAAATTTGAATAACTACTAAAAATGTCACCACAAAAAAAAATAATAATAAATCTGTTTCGTGTTGCTGTTGATCACGTCATGTCTTGCACAAAATCTTTTTGGTAGAGAAAGTAGGAAGCAATAATCCTGCAAAATAAGTATTTTGCAAGTACAGTATTTACCGAAATATACAGTACTGAAAAGACAAGACGAACAATATTACCTTCTTGTCATCTGTGAGTTTATTTCTCCTGAAAGAAACTAACATACACATTATTAGCAAGTTGATTTGCCACGGTGTGTGTGTGTGTCTCTATGTGTGTGTATGTTTTGGCGCATACCGTACTTTGCGAGTGGATTTTATTCTCTGCAAAAGCTGTAGCAGATTTTGAAAGAACTTGTTACAGTAATTCCAGACCACTTAATATTGCGAGTTTACCAAAATAATCAAAAACTGGCCTACGGATTCAATTCATTAAATCCACCAACAAAAGATTGATTGTAAAACCAATTTAATCACAGTTCTAACTACAAGAAATTTGTATCGGGTTGCATTTTCTATAAAGCTGCATGTTTGTGTCACATGATCATATCACACTCCATACACAACATTGGTTGTACAGGCACTGGAGTATTTGAGGGGGGAAAAACTTTTTTTTTTTAAAGTCGTTCCAGCGACTACTTGACAAAGTTCACAATCGCTAAGTGCGAATAGCATAAATTGATTTGTGTCATGATGATTCACTGACTCATGCTACTAGACTAAATACTGCATATCTGTTTTTCTTCCAAAGCAATGCAACACCTTCACAGAAAATCAGACTTGTATCAAGACTAGACAAAAAATTCTGAGATGAGTATTGGGGAAAAAAATAATAATTTGAAGTGTAATTTTCTCAGAGTAAATAATGAACTGGACAATCTGGATAGAAATAAAAATCATAGAATATCACCTGGAATATGATTCCCCTGGAAATGGGAAATTATCTCCGGACCAATGCAAATGTAATCCCGTCCCGCTCTGACAATGTGCATCTTTTACATCCGGTGTCCTTACACCCTTTCAATAAACTGGCCTTAACGCTGGGTGAATTTTATTTGCGTTTTAGCTGAAAAAGCAGAAAAACTTCAACAGCTCCATTGCCAGTGCTGCCCTTCGGCATATAACAGTCATTACCTTCAAAATGAGAAACCGGAGAGCTACTATGAAGCCTTTCATGTCATTATGTTCAAGTCAACTCAATTCAATTTTATTTATATAGCACTTTTAACAATGGTTATTGTCACAAAGAAGCTTTACAGAATCAAAAAATGATTGAACTACTGTAAGTTTGAAAAATGTGAGGAACTACGTATAACTTATAACGATCAGTTTGTCCCTGATGAGCAACCAGAGGGCGACAATGGTAAAGAAAAACTCCCAGAGATGGCAACAGGAAGAAACCTTGAGAGGAACCAGACTCAACAATGAACCCATCCATTGATTTGTGGTCACACTGTGTGCTATGAGGCTGAAAGTTCAGTATAATGTGAAAGGCGTTTAAGTTAAAATTGAGTCCACTTTCGTTATGTCCCAGTATCTAGGCAAATAGAGACAGAACGATCCTAAAACGGTGTAAATTATTTCATGTTCATTAGTATTTTCTGATGTACAGCCTACATTTTACCACAATAGCACCAAGCAACACAGTACAGGAAAATGTGTTTTTATTCTTTCGCTATTATGTCCACTTCAAATTTACACCTTTAATAAATTCTTTTCAATTTGAATTATACAAACACAAAAAAAGACCAAAATTAGTACCTGAAAAAGTTTTGTGATCCATTCCTGTCATGCTAAAGCCCCCAAGCCCAAGAGGGTTCAGAGGGTGAGAGGGCGCCTCTGATACAAACAGCTTCCAATAACCTGAGCTTCCAATAATGACAGTGGACTCCATATTAACTTCCAACCACCTATGTATGACTACCTTCCTCCACAGTATGACTGCATCAATCCCTGCTATCTGATATTACACAAATAAGGATGGGTTCCCTTGTTGAGTCTGGTTCTTCACAAGGTTTCTTCCTACTGACATCTCAGGGAGTTTGTCCTCGCCACTGTCGCCCTCGGCTCGCTCGTCACGGACAATCTGATCATATTGATTTAGAGATATTTCCTCGAACTCATTTTGCTAATTTTCTTCTTGATTCTGTGAAGCTGCTTTGTGACAATGAACATTGTTAAAAGTCCTATACAAATAAAAATGAATTGAATGACGCATTTAACGATGGGAATTGTTGCAAAGCAGCTTCACAGAATAAAAAAAAAAATATGGAAATAAATCATAAAATAGACAGGGGAAAAAAAATATAGACTATAACTATCGGGTTGCCCTGATGAGCGAGCCGAGGGTGATGGTCGCATCAAAAAACTCCCTGAGATGGCAATAGGAAGAAACCTTGAGAGGAACCAGACTCAACAGGGAACCCATCCTCATTTAGGTGATAATGGTATTGAGGTTGAAATTTCAATACCACAGGAAAGGTGTTTAAGTTAATATAAAGTTCACTTTTGTTGTTGAGAATTTCTGTACTGAACTGACTGTAGTCACAAGCCGTTACAGACAAGGGTCTGTCTTTATGAGACATCCATCTTCTTAACAGATTCAGTTTCTTGGCTGAGAAGATTAAATTCTTCTCTGTGCGTCCATCGCCCAAATCAGGTATCAATTAATGACATGTAATGGCAGGGTTGGGTATAGTGTGGGTTTTTTACGATACCGGTGCCTAAACTGTGCCGTAACCGATACAAAGATTAGTTGGATTTGTATCCTTAGAGCTTTCGGACTCACCTTCGCGTTCGGAAATTTATTTTTTCACGTGTCATGAAGGTGATAAACAAGAGGACAAATATTTCAATCGATCGCTCAGGCACTGGTTTCAGTACCCAACCCAAGTAATGACCCTGTACCACTTGCAGAAAAGCAGCCCGGGTCATCACCGGGAACTTGGTCAACTCTCCTTCCGCCATTTCAATAAGGTTTGGAATTACTGCCACGAAGCTCGATTTGGTCTCCTGACCAGAGCAGACCGTTGCCGAAGTGTTCTGAATGGTGTAAATACTTTCATTCGTGCGTCTATCTTTAGAGAATCTGTTTTGTCTGAGGTAACTGCTGTTCCTGATGCTTTCAGGTTGTCTCTTCCCCAAGTGACCGCTTGGAAGGAGTTGTGACACCTCGGTGGCTCACCCATTTGTGGATAAATTAGTTTTTCATGGACTTTCCACCTGCATCCACTCGTCCTGACTGGTATATTTAGTTTTCACTTGGCTGGGATTATTAGCTTTATTTCATCTGAGTGTTGAATAGTTTTGTCCTCGAGAACTTCAGAAAGTTCCTTTAGAAAGTTGTATGAAATCTTCCCAATTAAAGGGGACATCTTTTATAAAAACATACATTGTGCACCAGAACACACTTTATGATTCAATTGTAACTACGTCTATGTGTATAACATTTAGAAACAAAATAAAACCTCAACATATTCACATCGAACGATTCGATTTAGCTCGCGTAAAAACCGGTACCGGTTTTGTCATTTCCTAGTAACAAGATTCAAACTTTTCCCACTCGACTACTGGATAATTAAGTGGTGCCACCCCTTAGTGTGCACTTACCCCCCGCCCCGCTTTGCCACGCCACTGAGCAGTGTGCTAATCCCCCCATCTTGAGTTCTGCCCTTGCCTTGATTAGAAACAGGGCCCATAAATCAGCGTCAGGAGACAGAAGGCCACCCACCAACCCCTAAGTGGCGTCGCTTCACTCTTCAGCGGAACAGCACTTGATTTGTTAATAGTGTACATAATGGCGCCGTTTTCACAAGCCGCATTAAATCATACGCGTTAGGCCCTGCGTGAGCATTAGAGCAAAAGAGGGGCATGGTGATACACAACTCCACTAGAGGGTTGTTTTTTTTTTTTTTATTTATTTATACTGCCTCCGAAGACCAAATTGGATTCTCGCTGCATTGTTTTCTAATTTGAAACATCCATCATTTATTATTAAAGGAAGAAAAGGAAGGCAGGCTCGCCTACGGCAGCCAATGCTCCACACCCTATTCTATCCAAACATCAAATAACCCCGCACACGCACGCACACACACACACACACACACACACACACACACACACACACACACACACTGCCCCCTTACCCTGAAACCACTCTTTT
>JAQMYG010000007.1:25645950-25660344 GCA_030014215.1 Clariallabes teugelsi
AGGTTGGAGTGGAAGAACTCAAGTGTTGTGCACTTGACATACCAAATAGGTGCGCACTGCCACCTACTGAATTGGAGTAATCAGATGCATAAGTGTACCTGGGTACGGAACAATACTTGGAAAGTTTAATGCACTGATTCTTTACTTTATGGAGATTTTTTATGGTTTTTGTCTCGCCCTTGTACTTTTCTAAAGCTACAGGTTGCTGAAGAAAAAAAATTATATAAGATAATTATATATATAAAGAAAAGATAATTAAGGTTGTCTTGTAAAATGGAAGAAATATGTACTGTATGGCCATGATGCATTTCCATATTATGTCCACATATTTCCAGCTTACAAAGCACAATATAAAATAAAGATGCGGAAAGATAAAGGACCAAATACAGAACCTTGAGGGACACCTCGCGTAACAGGAGCTGAAGATGATGTGGGTTTAATATACTAATACTATAATCCTAATGACATAATATATGGATTTTCTTACTTCATTCCCTGTCTTAGCTGACCTCACACACCTTAGCTAGCTAGTATAATAAGCAAACCAGACGGCTAACTGTAGTAGCTAATTACCTAAAGAAACCTTTCTATGGCAGTTCACAAACAAAGTGTGTGAAACTAACGATGTCCATCACACTATTTGAGATAATAGATGTACTGTTAAGCTCAATAGTTACATAAGCACAAGTATACCTACTGTAACAACATTTACCTGTTCTTGTAGCTAAATGAACAGAAAGCCACACTCTGAAATCTAGAGCAAAACCATTCGTAAAAAGTGGAGGTTACTACTCCAGAAAAGCAGGAACAAATCTCTATCACATTAAAATGGGCAGGAATGGGTGTGACAGCTAGGCACCTGAATATTTTTAACTGCAAAACTTAGATCTTTGTATGTTATTTATCGGAATGCTGATTGGCCTTGGATGTTAACTATATTGTGGTTTTACAACTGAATTAAAGAACTCATGGCTGAATAATACACACTCATGGCTGCCAGGCCTAACGATTCCCTCAGCACCTGGAGGGAAAAAAAGGGTGGGGGGGGGACGGGGGGATCCCACCGGCCTGATAAAAGAGCATGCTTTCTGCAGCAAACGTGCTCATTTTCCAGACGTGGGCCTCCAGTTCACTTTAATTGGCCTTTTCTCCAGCGTTGGACCTTAATTACTTTGTTCCTGGATTAAAGGCCTCAGACTGTTCAGACAAGGCTAGGGTCCTAACCTTTACCAGACTGCTCTCTTTTCTCTCTCTCTCTTACACACACACACATATATATAGCAGTGGAGTGTGTATTAAAGTGTGTGTGGGGGGGGGGGGATGCAGCCTCAGGTCCAGCACGCGTTCCACACAGTGGACCACTAACCTTTCCTTTGAGGCTGTCGACTCGAAAGGTCACTAAGAGATATGCGGCTGATGCAGTCGTGAGACATCTGGAATATTGTTGATTTATGTGCATATTTCTCTCCGTGCCAACAACAATAATAATAACGCTGAAGTATAAAGCAGTCCATTTGCAAGGCTGTGCTGTTTCTCATTAGGAACATGGACTTTTAACTGAAGCCTCTCAGGAGCAGAATCTGAAGAATTAGAAGCGCAGGGAGAACAAAAAGTCGATCGCTTTTGTACAATGACTGCTTACAGCGGAAAACCTTGAAGAGGTCTGTTTATGTCTGTTGTAATCCGACAAGGAAGAATTCCTATCAGCACGAGGTGCATTGTGCAGCGTAGGAGATGCACGAAACAAAAGGATAATTGATCTGCTTTTCATTTTTAGATTTGAAACACGGTAGAATGAATCATGCTTAATCATAATGCTCATCGAAGGACGTCGCAACCAAGATACTATACTTTTTTTTCTTTTTTTTTAACCGACTTGCCGTTTTCACCATAAAAGATTCATCTGTAATAAAACTGGATGATTAATAATTCTTTTTCCTGTCACTGATTTGTTAAACTGCTACGTTCTCATCCATTTAGATTTAGTTTTGTGCTTACTGTACACTATATAACCAGAAGTATGTGGACACAGTATACAGTATATGCGGTTCGTCACAGTTGTACTGAACGTTTGTTGCCAAGAGGCCTGAACCTGTTCCAGTCCAGTATGACGGTGCTCTTGTGCACAAAGCCAGCTCCATGTGGACATGGTGTGTTAAGGTTAGCGTGGAACATCTCGAGTGTCCCACACTGAACACGAACTGGACCGCCAAATGTGCACCAGACCTCCATGCCGGACATCACTGTGTAACCTCACTAATGCTCTTGAGGCTCAGTTACGCCACAAGCCAGGGGTGCACATACTTTCAGCCATATCGAGCCTCAGTTGTGTTTATTGGATGTATTTTCTCAATGTTTCATTGTTGATTCTAAAATGGAGATTAACTAAGCAATCTATAAAGAGTAAAACAGAAGTGTTTGTGCTTTTTCTAGTAAAATAATCAACATTGGGGTTTGGTGAAGTTTCCCAAAAAGAAACGGGATGGATTTCCAATACCGCACCTAGAGAGTGTTTTATTCCTATTATATGACAGCAATTTGTCAATTACTGCATCTTTTTTTGGTTTGTTTTGGTAATGAAGATTGTGATTTATTTATTTATTTTTTTTACTAGTTTTAGTTCCACATTTTATAGATTAATGTTGCTAATAGCGGATTTCACAGCTATAAAACAGCCAAACCTTCAACAGCATCTCGATGTCAATAACACAGAAGGCAATTATTTATACACGTTAGTTAGTTTTAGTTTTTTTTTTTTGCATCGAGTCGACTATATGAAACAAACGTGTCGGCCATGTCTTGCCCCCGTTTCCAAAAGTGTGTAAGAAATATTTGTATTTTGTGTTGCGCGGCTTCCCCCGGTGTGGCCTGCAATGAGTGATAGGCTAATCGATGTGGAGTCTAATCAGTCAGCTTAACTCTAATACCCTGGACAGGTTCACATCATTATCATGTCAGGCAGCACACACTTTGAGGTGACAAAGAAAAAGGCTCAAAGATTAAAGTCAATCTAAGTGAAGGGGTCTCTACAGGTTTTAAAGCTGTGGGCAACATAAAGGAGGTGCTTTATCTGATACGCAGCCTGAATCGGAGCTGCAGAGAACACACACACACACACACACTCTACACTGCAGCCGTCACTGGCTGAAACCATCAGGCTTTTATGTGCCCCAAACTCCAAAACCACTTCCACTGCCGCAGTTCACCCGACTCCTCCATTAGCAGGCCTCGGCTTTGGTTCGAGTTTGCTCGCGTTAAGAATACGCACGGGGGTGGAGGAGGTACAGAGAGAGCTTATAAATCATCTATAAACACCTTCACACAAACTGTTTACAGGTAGTAAATGACGCATAAAACAGGAACCAGGTTTGCATTTCAGTTTATAAAGGGCTGGTTTAAGTTAGATAGTCGCAGGTTAGCTGCCTGCTGACTTCACACAAAGAACAAACAAAAAAAAACCTTACACTTGCACAGTTTGAGTGCTTATATGTTGTTATTTCTTTTCCTGAGCGAGCCGTGAGACGAGACCTGAATTTGGATCCCACTTTCATCAGTCACGATATTTATTTATTTGCTGTTATGTTTAATGCTGCAAGCCATAACAAAAATAAAAACACTTCATTCTTGTATAGCAGCTATAAACATTTGTTCCTTCAATCTTGTTTTTTTTTTCTCTCTCTCTCCTAAAGTTACTAGCGACAAACCTCAAAAAGTGTAAAAACTGGAATACTAAAACATCTGACTGTAACAAAGCACTGGAAACTCCTTCCATGAAATGTTAAACAAGCACCTCCTAATGGAAAACTTAATCGTATCAACAAACTAAGTTATTTTATTTTTTTAAATTTGGGTATTTTATCTTGATTAAAATTAGAATAAGCACATGTATATAAACCCGTCTTCTGAATCTAACATACTGTAAATTAATAAAGGGTTTGTGGTGTCATTCAAGCCGGATATGAATGCGAATGATAAATGAACGTTGCATTTAATTCTATTATATATTATATATTTTTATAAATAAAAAATTGTAATTAATTAAAATCATTACTATTGCAGCATATTTCTGTAACCTCCTATGTAAAACATGATAGAAGTTGATACTCACTCTTTTCATAGCACATGACAGTTAAAGGGAGATTTCTAGTACGCTACAGTAAAACATTCGTTATGGCTAAAAGCGCCAGCGTTAGGTTTCAGTAAAATCTAATCAAGAGTGGAGGAACTTTCAGGATCAATTTAGGATTCAAACGCTCCAAGGTGTGAAACCTGTAGTAAGTGGGTGTAATATAATGTGTGGGAGGTTTGAATCAGCTGTTCAATGAAAATATGAATTGAGCTTTCTTAAAAAAAGAAAGATGTTTGGGAAAACAAATTAGACAAGGTTGTGTGGATTAAATGAGCAACAAGAAATGAGCAAAACAAACTTAAATGATAACCTGCCCAACATCATTTCCAGCAATTAAGGAATCTGTAAAAAGCAATGCAGAACCTATTGATGGGATGATCATTGTTTATAGTCGACGATCAGTTGATTTACTGTGAATTTCAAAACAAGTGATTTGTAAAAAATTGCAATCGATTTAATTCGGTAAAAATCTGTCAATATCGTCACCGATAACTACACACGCTCACAACATGGCTGCGTAGATGCCAGATGACGTGTCTCGAGGTGACCTATTATACAATTTTCTTCTAAATGAAAAATAGATTTTTTAAAAAGCAGTTCCTGGATATGGGTGTACTTTTATTTCAGTTAAAAAATATACATGTAAATGAAGGCAAATCTTAAAATGAAGAGCGTGATGTGCAAAATCTGTCACGACGAGTACGTGTACAACGGTAAATTCTAGAAAATGTACTTCTGCTTTGATAGCCATGTCGTGTTTGTAAGGTTACTATATTGGGTAATAGATGATTTAGTGAGCAATGTGTAATATGTAGTGACTGCTGATGAGGGTGATTTTCAGGATGCACAACGAGTGCAAGGAGACTTGGACTGTGTGGTTAAACCAAACCTACGATCGATTATGGAATGAATACCAACATCTACAAACATAAAAGTATGACTTGTTTAAAATAAAATGATAAATCTGCACCCCATAAAAGTATGTTATATGATAAAAAAAATAATAAAAATCTGCAGATTCTCAACCAGAGTACAGTACACACAGTTCAGGATTTAACTGAAGGATTTCGCACACAACGCCACACAGTGTTAAATGTGCAGACACTGTGGGGAAATGTTGACTTGATCAATGATGAAGCATGTTCCATAACGTTAGGGACAGCCTAGCGCCAATTAAACCACTGGCTTGAGGAAGGAAGGGGGGGAAGAAAAAAAAAAACTGATAATAAAGCCATGCAATACTTTGACCCAACAAGCAAATAGGATGAGCTCACCATTAGCCAAGTCCTCCATCATGGAATTGGTTCTGCTGTGTGTCAAAAGTGCCAAATATGCAAAAATATGTGTCTGCATGGCAAAAAGTGCAGGCCTATATTAAGAGGACTGATCTGGTTTTGTAATTAGTGTTGTCTGTATAAGGTCAAGCTTATTCAATTCGTGTGGAGATTAAATCACTGCAAGGTCTTTAGAGTCAGTGGCAGAAAGAGAGGGAACAAAGCATGGAGATGTGGAGTGAGGAAGTGTGTGGGGGGGGGGGTCAGACTGCGAGTAAGTGAGAGACAAAAGAGAGAAAGAGAGAGAGAGAGAGAGAGAGAGAGAGAGAGAGAGAGGGATTCATGAACCCTGGCCTTGTTTGAACAATCTAGAACAAAAACAGTCATTTAAAGGATTTTTTTCCCTTTTTTTTTCTGTCAAGTGTCTAAGTTCGCAATTTGCTCTTTCTCAATGGCTGTCAGCTTACTTGATAACGTAGACTTTGCGCTAACGCGAAACTCTCGTGGATACTAGTCTCTCCAAACACAGTGTTTTGATAACTAAATTGCTTCTCTCATTATACTGAAGGGAGCCAAAGGTCTGCATTGCAAGAGTGTGAAATTAGAATTTTTGCAGGATCAGAAGTACAGTACATCATTACAAAAAGAACATTGGCAATTACCTTACAACGATGAACATAATGAACTACGGCCTGAAAATGACTAAAATTCGGCGTTTTTTCCCTCTGTTGAATAGCTGACACTGATTAAATGTTGCGTGTTAAAGGCACTGATGATGAAGGCCCTTCCTGTCTGAGAGCATATTTGAGATTAGCCTGTGATTATTTCCAGGCTAACAGCGAATGCAATTAAGAAAGATAAATTAAGAAATACAACTTAGCCCTACACCCGAAAGGGAGAAAAGTTTTTCATACTTTGGCATGAAGATCAAATCATGCTTGACCTTTTCTTTTTTTTAAAAACACTATCTTTTACTTGATAAGATAATACATAGACAAAGCCTTAGAAACTGATTGTATATTAGCTTGTTTTGTTTAAACTAATGCAGTGCTGTGATATGTCTCTCTCACAGTGTAACAATGAAGAATAAATTTTAAAAAGGTAAACAATCATTGTGTTTCTGTGAAGATGCTTTCTGACATGCAAATTGTCAAAAATGTCATATTAACACAATTAAACTTTTCTTTTGCTTTTAACTTATCAAGCAAACAATATTGAGCCAACACTTTATTTAGCCAGTTGGTGCCAATGCTTAGTGAAATCAGAAAGACTGATTTTAACCTGGGTCAGCCTTCTATATGTCCAAAAACTTCTTTTTTTTTTTTTGCTTTGTTGACAATCTGATTCATGTCATAAAAAAATATAATGTTGTTGTTTTTATTTTTTTTGCATTTTTTTTTACGTTTAAAGACGTATTTATCTAATCAAACTTTTTGGCCTAACAATGATTCAAATATTCATTGAGTTTAAATCATCTGTATAAAATGACAACTCTCTCTCAAAAAAAAATTTTTTTTGATATGCAAAATGTTTTAAATGTTTGTAAACGCTCTTCATAGTCATGTGACTAGGGCTCATAATAACATTTAAGCCAGAAAACTTGCTGAAACAAAGCGGAAAACTAAGAGACATAAGCAAAAAGTTGGTTATTTAAACCTCACCCATATTTCCGGGTTCATGCAACAACATTGTTCATGCACAGTTTGAAACAAACATTTTATTTTTATATGTTTGCATGGTAGTTATTTCGGAGTTTCTAGTTACTTTTATATGTTTGCATTGTTGTTTGGTACATTTACAGTCCAAAAAACATTGTCTCTCACACATTTATGATACGGGCAAAAATCTTAAAGCAACAAAACTTTAATGAGTAAAGATGTATTCAGCTTACAACATTTTGTTCAGTGCAGATGCTAAGTGAGAGTTCTTCTGTTGTTGCTGTTTTTAATAAACGTTCACTACAATTTCCCAAAAGAATACAAATTAAATGACTATTAACTTCTTTAAAAGATTCAATTTAAAAATTATATATATTTTTAAATAATTTTTCCTCCAGTTTAGTGTTGATTATCAATTTAGTCCTGATTGAAGTATTTAGACTGTAAGAAAAGTTCTGTTCATAGACAAAATATTTAGTTTGGAAACTTTCAACTAGCTAACTTTTTACTTCTAGCGATTGCTTTAAAAAAAATCTGTGTGGATAATTTATGGACTATAAACCAAAACTTTTTTATTTAGTAAAATAAAATTTAATACTGAAAAAACTAAAACAAAAACAAATATTTTGACATTTACCCTATAAAAAAATATATATATAGTTAGTTGTATTTCAAAAAACAAATTAATTTTGAAAGATTTAACATCTAATTAGCTGTTTAGACTTAAAGTTTGCAAAAAAAATAAAATCAGATAGAATCTATAAGATCTCAAAAAAGTGCATCATGCCACAATTTATCAGATTATTAGAATTTATCAATTGACAGAATAAAAAAAAGTCCTAATTTTAAAACCCATGTCATAAATAATGTTTAAAACGATGCCTGCAGTTAAACTATATTTGATCCAGTAAGGCTGATAAATGCTCCACCATTAGATTTTCTTAGCATAAAAAATATGAATAGGCTAATTTAAAAATACATCGAGTCTCCATCCTGCTTTTAGAACGAAGGATCGATTCACTGAAAATGATTTTACGAATTTAGCTTCGAAGTGTGTTAGTTAGCAAGACAGGCAATTTCTTTTGACTTTTATTTAAGATAATGTTTGATTCATTAAAAAAAAAAAAAAAAAAAAAACTATCTAGAGTTAACAGATTCTCAAAATTATCTTTATATGGTTTATATGCTTGTCATGTAGCGTTTGCGCATTGTAAATCCAATTACATGAACATTTTCTACATCTCTGTTACAAACCGATTTAACAAATGAAAAAAAAAAAAAAAAAAAAAAACAAAATAGCCTGATCATGCCGTCTAATATAAAAGACATAAATTAAAAAAAAGCCCTTTTGTCAAGCTGCCCATAATCATCAAACAGAGCTGCACTGTCAACAGTTTCCTCTGCTAATCGACGTGTCAATCAATGGTGGTGGCGAAGGTGGCTTTTAGAGAGGCCCCGGGGTGGCAGTTTAGAGCACGCTCAGTTTAACATGCCACTAGCGGAGCAGGAGTAAACAGAGAGTGATATAGACTGGAGTATTGACTCGGTGATAAATGCCATTGATCAGTTGGCTCCGGCACTTTCAGCAGCCTCACAGAGCTGCCTCGAATGCCCACACACACACAAACACACACAACACACACACACACACACACACACTGCAGCTCACACACCTACCTCTAGGAGGAGACAGACAGGTAGACAGCAATAACTACACCTCTTGTATCATAACATCAGCTGGTAATAAGGTTAATCTCGTTAACCTCGTTAAAATAAAAATGCAAAAAGGAGTGATTGAAAAAGAAGGGAAAAAAAGACAGGTTTTTTTTCTACTTCTAATTCAATCAGTAAATTTTTACTCAAAATATGTATTAAGCCCAAGTGCCACTAGGTCATTAAATAAGGCTTGAATCTGGGCCGCATTCTGATAAGATTTTATCACAGTGACGGCTCTGCTGATCGCTGTACTATACGGTAATTTGCAAATTATCTGACTGCAGTGAACAAAAATCGATCCTTTTTTTATTTTACTTGCTGTTTCTAATCTTCAGCGTTGCTTAAAACATGTACGTCAGTCAGTCGGTCAAATGTAGCTCAGAGTGACCTTCTGAAAATGGTTTGAGAGATTGGATGGATCATGTGCATCTTGGCTGTATTTCTGTGTTGAACCCACAGTCAAGCTCTAAACCTGTTTATAAAACATTCTGGTTAAATACTACTGACTGGTCTGAGTGGTCACATGACTCTGACAGATGTAACAGGTCAAACACAGGGATTTGTATGGGTGGACACAATCTGAGACTAATAATAAACAGATCAAAAATTGTGCTAAAAAGTAAAACTTTTTATTAGGAGAACTTTAACAGGACTTTTTTTTTTTTTTTTTACTTTTACTTAAAGCAGTCATCTTAGTAGTGAGCATTTTTATAAGTCACTATACTTTACAAGAGAAAAAAAGAGAGAGGAGTGGAGAATCGACAGAAAGTTGCACAACATTAAATATATCTATAAACCACTGCCAAGTTCAACTGCCTTTAGCTTTGATTACTTCTGTGGTTCCCAAACTTTTCGTGCAGGGCCCCTCTTTTGTAGATAAGAATATTTTCGAACCTTTAACTCTGACACACACACACACACACACACACACACACACACACACACACACACACACACACACACATCTTTCGCTTCTAAACTCCACTGGAATTGATTTTAAACACTATAATTAATACAAAACTGCAATTTCTTATTGAACAAAACATCACGCAGTGACAATTTTTACTTTGTAACAGCACTGACTGCTTTCAACATATCCTCAATAGCTCATCGCCCACTCTTCAAATTAGGGATGCAGGCTTCAGTTAAGGAAGCACAGGATTATGTTATGTTATATGTTGTATAGCTCATGTGTATAAATGATTCCTCATGCTCCCAGAGCCACTTTTTCACAATCTGAGTCCTGGAATATGGCCGGGGAAGAAAAACTCCATAGATGTGATAACCTGGTCACATTCAGGTCGTCAGCTAACTTTATTTTTTGCTGAGTCTAGACCTGAGCAATTGAAGCAACCCCAGATCATAACACTGCCTCCAGAGGCTTGTACAGTGGACACATGCATGATTGATTCATGCACTTCCTTTTTTTAACCTGACACGCCCATCATCCTGGAATAGACTCATCAGATCGATCACATGACCTTTTTCCATCGCTCAAAAGTCCAATCTTTATGCTCCATAGCCTTTTTTCTGATAACCCTTACTAACAAGTGTTTATTCTACAGTATAGATAGCGGTCATTTAACAACTCTCAAATTTTGTGGACTGAGCAACAGGACAGTCTTTATGATTGCAACAGCAGCCTTTAAAGATGAAACATACAAAATGCTGCAATATTCATTTAATCTTACAATCCATAAGCTGTCTGATTCGAGCTTGCTACTGCAATTTTTCTTTTTTTTCCTTTTGGATGTTCTGGAAATACCTGATAAAAGACACAAGCTTTACATTGAAGTAAAGTGATGAACAGCTTCTTTAATCATTGATACATGTTGTGTACCTTTTAAAAGTTTTTTTTTTTTTCTATTTTCTTTAACTGTGTTATTCTGTGACATTACAGGAATTTCCCCATACTCCTACTTCATAAACTCCAAAAACTAATCTGCAAGACAAATGACTGATAGGACAAATGTAATTCTAACACACACAAAAAAAGGAAAAGCAACAGCTTCAATAAAAACATCCTGTCTCACCTTGCAGTACTCCCTCTTTCCTAGCATTTGTTCACTCTCTTTCTGTAGGCATCCACCCATTTTAATTCATATTGGATTTTTTTTTTCCTTTCACCTTTCTCAAAGCGTCAATTTCAGACAGTGTAAAAAAAAAAAAAAAAAAAAAGTAATATTCCGGCAATAAAGCTTGATTTACACCTCGCACCAATCTTCCCTTCTTCCTTTTTTTTTTTTTATTTGATCATTTAGTGAGGATCGTATAACTGTATATCAGACACAAATGAAATCAGGTCCTGTGCACATTAAGGGCCGTGTCTAGCTGCGGCTCTAACAATGCCGCGGTCCTGCTACCCGGGCTCTGAGGTGCACCAAGGGCAAAGTCCCATTCATTTTCAGGCCCATTTCCTCCTATGATTAGGCGATCAATCAATCCCGGGGCTTCAATCTCATCAGGCAGACGGGATTATCTGCCCATCTCCCCCCCCCCTCCCCACCCCGCCCCTCTCCGGCGCTTACTCCCTTCTCTAGCTCACGTTCTCGCTTGCTCACAGCAGCGCATTAACATCAGATCAAGTATCGCAGGACTCGTGCAGCCTGTAACGCCAAACAGACCACAGACAGACATCTCATCATCTCCCTTCTCTTCTAATACCCCCTCAGCTCCCCTGATACACAAACACACTCTCAAATATGAAGACGAGCCCTCAAGGCTGTTAGTCAGCCAAGACTGACAAAAGAGAGCATCCTTAAATCAAGTAGCGTTTTTAAAAAAAAATTTTATCATTATATCATCATTATTATTTTATTATAACAGCATTTTTCTTGCCATTATTAAATTATTAGCATCATCTAGGGAGGGGTAAAATGTAGAAAAAAATATATTAAAACATAATGAGAATCGGGATTGTCTTAAAAAAAAAAAAAACCTGCAGCAAGATTTGTTCTGTTATAATTTCACCATCTTTTATTATTTTTAAGTGCAACAAGAAGAGGGAGAAAAAAAAAATCTAGCTTTCCAAGATGGCTGCCAATGATGCAGCATTCAGCTACACTGTGTTCATGTGTACAGAGGACAGCAGGTCACGGCGTGTGTGATAAACTGCAAGCAGCAAATCTGTGCGACATCACTGGAAAAAAAAAAAACTGAACTTGCTCTAAGGATAATCTGCAGGAAAAATAAAACACAACGTGGTGTGCGGTTATAGGAAAATAATCCACATCTGCGTGGACCGAAGTCTAATTTGCCAAGAGTTCAAATGTTTTATTTATTATGGAATAACCTTTTTTTTTTTTTTTTTTTTTTAAGATTAAGATGTACACTTTATGCAAATTTTTGTGAACCCCTTGACCATCAAATTTACATGTTCTTGTTGAATATCCCATTCCAGTTGTGCTCCACTCTTCTGAGAAAGCCTTCCTCTAGATCAGTGATCTCCAACCTTTTTGGCACCACGGACCGATTTTGTGCACGACAAGTTTTCCGCAGCCCGGCCATCACGCATTCGTAACAAAGCACAATAAAGTGCATACTATATACAGTACAACATACCATAACACAGAATCCATGTGAGCTCTGAGCTTGTTTCGCTGCGATGAGATGGTCCCATCCAGAAGTAATGGGGGACACCTGAAGTGTATTCCTCATGTCCAGTCTGCTCCGTAATTTCATTTCGGTTGCTGTCACTGCAGATGACCCCGTCTCACAAAAAAAAAAAAAAAAAAAAAAAAGGTTGTTGGAATTGTATTGCTTTTGTGGCGATTTCAGGATATTCCACCTTGATTTTAATCCAGAACGTGAGCAGAGTTGCTTCAAACACAATTTTAAGCCCACATTTATTATACAGAGGGGGTTCAGTGAGTCAGATGTTGCGACAGAAGCAAATGGGAGATGATCTAATAATTTTTCAAAATAAAACACTCTGCAGACTCTGATGTTCAATAAAATAAAAATACAGCGGAACCTCGGATTGCGAGTAACGCGGTTTGCGAGTGTTCCGCAAGACGAGCAAAGATTATTAATAAATGTTGACTTGGAAAACTAACAAGTCTTGGTTTACGAGTACCGAGTATCATGTATCACGCATGCGCGTCTTGTTTTGATGCTGAGCGTCACGTGATCACAACTGAGCCAACGTTTTTTCTCTCTCTTGCGCTGGAGAATTGTGGGTAATCGTCTCCCCTGCTGGGTCTTAGTGCTCGTCTCTTACTGGTATAATCAACATCCGTGCACGCGTGTACTGTTTACTAGAACACTGTGACCACGTGTGCGCGTGTAAAACATATTTTATTTTGTGTCTGTATGCGCGTGTACAGCGCATGTGTAAAGCAAAAGCAAGCCTTTTTTTAAAGGTAAAGTGCAGGTTAATTTGTTTTATTTTTACTTTATATTTTGCATTATTTTTATGTGTTTATTTTTTTGGGCTGTTGAACAAACAATTTGAGTTTCCGTTATTTCTTATGGGAAAATTCGCTTTGGTTTACGGAACAAATTATGCTCGTAATCCAAGGTTCCACTGTAAAATCAAAATCATATTTTTTTTTAATGCTTTCCATGCAGCCAGGTTCCAAATCATCCACGGCCCGGTGGTTTGGGACCAATGCTCTAGATGTGTGGATTTACAAGAGTATTAGTGAGAGCTTCAAGCACTGATGTTGTGGTGTCGATGGGGCTCCGGGTTCGATCCCAGTTCATCTCAAAGGTGTTCGGTGGTCTTGAGCTTTATTTCTTCCTCTATAGCCTGAACACACCGTGTCTTCATGGAGCTGGTACACATTTGTGCGTCTTAGTTCAGATGAAGGGAAATCTTAAATCTACAGCATATACTTGCATGCTTTTAACTTTATACCACCCACATATGGGTGTCATGCTCAGGTATCCATAAACTTTTGCCCAAAAAAAGGAGCCATCAAACACACATCTAGATCTATTTTTCGAGTCGATAAGAATTAGATTTTAATCCACTGAACTACACCTTTAACGCCAGACTCGCATGCTTGTTAGGAGCGCTGCCCTGCACTCCATCACAAACCCCAAATCTGGTCCCACAATGCATCAGGGAGACACTCTATTTATCAGTGGAGTCTATATAAACCTTTCTGAGTGTGCAAGTGTGTAAGAGAATATAGCCTATAAAGCGATAGACCACTCAGCCCCAGTTCCACTGAGGAAGAAGAAAAAAAAAAAGGTGGGGGGGAGAGGAGGCGTTCCACAACACAGCGTTAATGGCAGGAAGTGGCCGCTTGTAAACAGCAGAACGCCATTAAGTGTGAGCAACGGTGTATCTCTTTGGGAGGACGGAGATGTCACAGAGGAGCGTGGGGAGGGGTTATGTCAGGAGTCCTGAGGACATCAGTGTTGAGTATGGGTGAAATTTTACCATAAGCAGCAGTATGATGGCACAAAATGTACAAATACAAACATGCATGTAGCCTTAGATATGAAATTTGCTAAGAATTTTGGTTGATCCACCAAAATATGTCCATTTAATTGCCTTTAATCTTTTCCTAGATTTAAATTTTTTTTTTTAAATATATCAGGGCTTGACATTGGCACCCGCCCACCCGCCAAATGCGGGTAAAATTCGGCTGTGGCGGGTAATACCTTT
>JAQMYG010000007.1:25695126-25710830 GCA_030014215.1 Clariallabes teugelsi
TGAGCTCACAGACGCCCCTGATTGGCTTGTAGAGCCGTCATTAATGTGGGAGCACGAAGTACCTCTCATCCCTCCCCGCTGAGAGAGAGAGCTCGGCCAATCAGCTCTGTCGAGACCTCCGGCTGTGAGAGGTTACAGCATCACCCGGGAACCGAACCAGCGATCTCTGGATGATGGGGCGAGCACTTTACCACTGCGCCACTCGGAGGCCTCTTTAAGTGAGGTTTAATGTCTATTTATTTCATATTTTACTTCCTTTGCATGTCTTTTCTAAATGTTCTGATTGTTTTTATATGCAGAAATATGATTATAGTGTTGGAAATTGGTAATATTGGTAATATTTTTGGGTCGCTGGAACCGATTACCTGCCATTACATAGTTTCCTATGAGAAAATTTGTTTCACAATACAAAATTTCGCCTTAAGAACTCGGATTCAATTCGTATGCTGTGGTCCCGCTGTATAGCTAAACGTTCTAGCGGTGTTATGCTCTACAGTGTATCACCTCTCGTGGAATGCCTCTCGTCCAATCAGATTGCTCAGTCGGAACTAACTGTTGTATAAATTTAGACATTGATTAGACATTATATTTTGCTTTGATAAATGCAGCCCTACTGTACTGTATTGCTGGAAAATTGGTGTATCATAAACATATTGTGTATAGGAGAAATTTACACACTCTCACAACCACACACACACACACACACACACACACAGACAGACACAGACGCACAGGCTTAGCAGACCTTGCCCTGCAAATCCCTCCTCGCCAGTCAATACTTATTCCATCAGGCCTTTCAGTCCAAGAGGAATGGACACAAAAATGCGATCTAGGCCAGTCAATTGGCCGATGCTACAGCTCACTTTTCTTCTGCAAACAACCTAATTCACAAAGTAATAGGGATCTGTCTTTGAAATCCTATTTCCCTCCGCTCAAACTCTCAGCATGCTCGCTTCTGCCACAAGTACTTTGAACGCCAATAACTCTACATACTGCTGCACGATTGTACGTCGAAACGATTCTCTCCACCAGGCCCGGGCTGTAATTAAAACAGCAGAAATGTACTGAAGGAAGGCACACTGTACCGCTTTCACCGCACCACCAGTTTTTACCATTCCGACCGAGCGAGATTTCTGTTTTTAATGCTTCATTTGGAAGCGACGCATGTGTCTGTTCTTCCTGCGATTCGATAACCAGACCCGAGTAAATCAAATCCTCCTCTTTGAAATATTCCCATATTCTCTCGAAAATGATTGCTTTAGCATCTGTCAGCTTCCTGTCTGTGCACATCACAAGCATTTGGTCATTAAACCCCCTCTTTGCCTTCTAGAAACATCTGAACCTTAGCTCAGACAGTCCATGTGTTTTTATCATGGATGATATATTGATCAATGTTCGACGATTTTAAACAGGTCTTTTTTTTTTTTTTTTTAATGCTCAGATTTTGAACGGAGATTGATTCCATGATTGAGGTACCATGTAAACCCAACTCAGGCAATTTTATGGTTTTATTCACATGCTGCATTTTTGTTCATAAACAACTTAAACAAGTAAAAGTGAGGGTTTTGAGGTTGTTGTTTTTTTAAACCTCACAATTATCCAAGGCACAAACTGTTGTTAATTAGCATTCTAGATATTCTAAATCTTTTTTTATTTTATTTAATTAATAATTTACCTTCAATCTATAATTTTTTCAACAGGGTTATAGTGAAATGAAAAAACGTACACCTTCTCTTCTTTGTATGGAAATTCAAATGATGCAACTTCCTGCTGGACATGTGACATGTGACAGTCCAAATATTTCACACTGGTGTATGTGTTCAGGTAACAGTTGAGTGAATGAATCAAAGTGGACAACCAACAGGATAATCCACAGCTCATGGACGAGGATTTATCAGCTGACCCGAGGCAGCAATCAAACCCAGAAACTGAAGGTACAAGGCGACAGTGCTAATCACTAACCCACCGTGCCGCCTTATTTCATCATATTAAATTAAATTAAACGATGCACATTAAATTTAGTACATGGAAACAAATGTTTTACTGTAAAGTGCCTAAAGATATGATTTAAAAATTGGTTGTTTATGTAACAACGTCAGCAGCGACCTCATTTCCCCTCTCGTCTCTTCCAACCACTCAGCATTCACCATCAGCAGTACTGTACACTAATCACCGGCCTGATCACCTGTCATCATCTGCACGTGTTTCTCACTACAAAAAAGTCTGGCTCTTTTAGAGCAAAATAGGAAGAAATAGGGGGCTCAAGACTTTCGCACAGTACTGTAAATGCAAAAATGTAAGAAATGTATAGATTTACATACTCATAGTTTTAACAGTTTGTCCCTAATGGGAATACCGGAGAGGTAAAACTTCCCGGAGAAGACATGAGGAAGAAACCTTGAGAGTCTCAAAAGTGAACTTCATCTTTATTTAGATGATACCAGACAGCACGACCATGAATATACCCCTTCTATCACTGTGTACGATAAGGTCAAATGTGTGACTGTATAACAGGAAATGCATTTTAGTTCACATTAAGTCCACTTTATGGAGGTTACCCACTGCTGACTGATGGAGACTTGGGTTTAAAACCGTTTGTGTGTCATTTTAGTCCGAAAACTATAAATGTGACTGCAATCCAAAGTTATCTTCATGGTTTCTAAGTTATATTTTACTTTATACATACCTATTTGTATTTGTGATATGACTCACTCACTCATCGTCTATATCCTATATACAGGGTCACGTGGGGCCTTGAGCCTATCCCAGGAGACTTGGTGCCAATCCATTGCAGGGCACACACACCTAACCTAATCTGCATGTTTTTGGACTGTGGGAGGAAACCGAAGAACCCGTAGGAAACCCACCAAGCACTGGGAGAACATGCAAACTCTTCCCTGAGATGGGAATCGAACACTTGACCCTGGAGGTGCAGGGCCACAGTACAAACCACTACGCCAGCGCACCGTCTTATGTAATATGATCAGGATGCAAATGGAACATGAAGTCTTGTGACTTATCTATCTGCAACGACTGTTACTAGACGATAAGAAGAGACAGCGGTAGAGATCCGTTCCGCCTTCTCTTCACACGTCTTCTATAAATCCGGTCACTGAAGAGTTAAATTATTGATGCCAAATGGCATGCTGGATTTCGTCTGGTGCCTGCTAATTAGATTGTAATTACGGAGGAGCTTTGCGAGCCTGTCTGCTCTGATTAGAAACACTTTTGCGGCCTGATCCGCCTGACCTTTCTTTTAAAACTTCAACTACTTCAGATTAACCACGGCCGCCAAGGGTAAACGCTTAACAAATAGAGGCGTTTCGGGATGAGAGATAAGGCGAAAGCTAATCTACGTCGCAGAACTCGTGGACGCTCATCATCGCACGCAGAGCAAGAGAATATGGTGAGAAAGAGACGGAGACAAAGAGCATGCTGGAAAGAGAGAAATAAGAAAAGACAAATGGTGTGTGAGAGAGAGAGCATGTGCAATCTATCTGTCTTCTCTTTAAAGCATTGCAGTGCCATAAAAAGATGTATTTATGCAATATTACATCAGACTTTGAGACAAATCTGGTAAGTGGTACATCAATGTATCATGACTCCCAGGTGTCCTAAAGGACCGGCGCTCCAAGAAAAAGTCGAGTGGGGGAGGGAGATGGAGATTTTCTTTTTCCTTCTCCCAGAAATCTTTTTTTTTTTTTTTTTTCCTCCTGTAAATCTACACCCCGAGACAGCGTGAGATATTAAGGAAGAATGTCGTGTCCAAGTTGAAATGATCTTCTTTCTGAAATTCATCTCATCTTTGTCAGAAACAGATTTTTTTTTATAGTTGTATTGTTGTGTAAGATTCCAGTAGGCGGCTTTTAGTTATTTTAGCTGTCTTCTTTTCAAATTCAGAATCTAACAACACTAGGCATTAACATTTTACTCAGTAGTGGATTAAATGCATTTGAGACAAAAATATTGTAGTTTGTCTGATTAATTTGGGTTCATGATGGCTTGTTAGATGCTAATACTATTACTGTATCATCATAAAAAAAAACGTGCACCAGAGAGAAATAAGGACGTGAGGTAACATACCATCCTGAAAACCAAGGTACTGTGCAAGGACACTTATGTCGCTATTAAACTTAACAGTATATCTAACATCTCAAATATTGTGATACGCATTGTTAGTTTCATCTTGTAATCCACACACTTCATGTTTGTGAACTGCCATAGAGAGGTTTCATTAAAATTAAAACTTTTAAACAAGTGAGTAAATAGCTATTAAACACGAGGTGTCCCTCAAGGTTCTATACTCTGTCCTTTATTTTCTGCATCTTTATTTTATATTTTGCTCTGTAAGCTTGAAATATGTGAACATAATATGGAATGGCATTATGCTTATACAATACATACTTCTTCCATTATACAGTACATTCATCTTCCTGGTTCTTTCTTCATTATATATATTTCCACATATATATATTTTTTTATGCAGCAACCTTAAGCTTTAGAAACGTACAACAGAGAGTCAAAAAACATTTAAAAAAAAAATCCCCATAAAGTAAAAAATCAGTGCACTAAACTTTCCAAGCATTGTTCTGTACCCAAGTACACTTGTGCATCTGATTACTCCGCTTCAGTAGGTGGCAGTATGCACCCATGTGGAATGCAATCTCTGTCTTTTTGCAACAAGTCTACTATTATTAATATTTCATCTGCTTTGGCTGTGCAGTTCAGACGACGAGATAAACACATGCTGCACAGATACGCAGATTTCGGAGAAGACAGGGGGATTCGATGATGTCACGGTCTAAAAATCCATCCAGTTCAGTGTTTTGGTACAGTATAACTAGAATTCATACTTGATTAGAACCTTGCCTGAGTAAACACACTTTTCAAGAGAGACAAAATGATGTATGTTAAAACTTAGATTTACTGAAATGTAATGAGCATATGGGCGGCACGTTGGCTTAGTGGTTCGCACTGTCGCCTCCAGGTCCTGGGTTCATTTCCTGCATCAGGTGCATGTTCTGCCCGTACTTGATGGGATTCCTCATGGTTTTCCGGTTTTCACCCACTGTCCAAAGACCTGCAGGTTAGGCTAATTGGTATTTCCAAATTGCCCGTAGTGTGTGAGTATTGACTGGAGGTCCTACCACGGTTGTAAAATGCGAATATATATACAAAGAGTCACCATTGGCCTCCACAGTCCCTAGTTGGACTACAGAGGTTCCTAGATGGATGGATGAAATGGGCATATGTACTAGGATCTGTGCCCAAGTCCATAGTGTGAAAGTCAAAAGCCTAGGTTTTCAGAAAACCTCAATCGCCAGGAAACACTAATGCATTACAAGTGCAGAAAATTGTAGTAATCTGTAGAACCTGCATTCTTTTAAACGCCCTTACTGTCAGAGAATAAAAACCCAAGGAGTCCAGTGGCCTCCTGGTTTAAAGCTAACAGAAAAATCTGGGAAAGAGAGGGAAAAGAGAGAGAGAGAGAGAGTTGAGATGCCTGACTGGGTGTTTGAGAGCAGCACAGGGACACCCTCCCTCTCGGCAAGACGAGCTCGCACGCTGAGGAGTGTCTCTGGCACTCACGGCACACCTGGTCTCCATTATCTCCCCGTTTCACAGGCCTGCACCCCCTATCAGGCTGGCCTGGGAACCAGCACAAACGCTTTCATCCTCCCATCATTAGAGCGAGCAGCCCAGGGTCAGGGCCCTGTCCTAAAGCCCTTCCCACAGCAGCACACAACAAATGATTTTGGTTAAGCGAGAGAGAGGGGAAAAAATGCAGGAGAGAGATATGAAGAAAGCTGGAAATAAAAAAAAAAAGTAAAGAAAAAGTAATAATAAGACCAAGCTTTGGGACAATTATTCTATTAAACCTTCATCGTGGCTCAGAACTTTTTTCCCAGAGCTATGTGAAACCTGATGTGTGTGTGTGTGTGTGTTTTTTTTTAAACATAGAACAAGCACAGCTTCCTACGGACACTTACAGATGCATTGAGTCTGGCAGACATGCTACACCGTGAACATTCAGGGATGCAGGTGTAAGTTAGGAATGTTCACACTTAAAAGCACACATGACCCGGGATTTAAATACTGCTGAGTGGTAGATTTATTCGAGTTATTTTGTGGGTTTATTCCACTTTAAAGCACTCCTCTGTGGGATGGCTGGAGATATATGGATTCTCTCTCTCTCTCTCTCTCTCTCTCTCTCTCTCTCTCTCATGTCTTCCACATGTTCAGCTGTTAAATTGCTTCACCAGACCTCTCCAACAATCTGAGAAGCCCATTCAGATTCAGTAGCATAGAAAGCCAATGGATAAAGACCGGGATACAGGATACAGTATGTGTATGGTCTCTGCATTATCTTTTTTTTTTTTGCATGGGGGAAAAGAAACAGACATAATGAAGTCTAATGATCCACTCTCTTATGGCAAAATATACATCCCGTGCATAAATCTCCACAAACATCCCAGGGGTTAAAGACAGTTTCTGTTACACGTCGAATTCTCTGCGCATTCTCTCTCTCTCTCTCTCTCATTACATAACATCGCTTCGAGATGACACCTAAAGCGGAACTTTGAAGTCAAAACAACTACTGTTAAGTTGATTTAGTTGAGAGAGGAGAAATACGAAACACAAGGAAAAGAAAGAGAGACAGACAGAGAGAGAAATAAAGAAAAGGGCAGACACATTCCCTACACATATTCTCTCCATTACCGGGGAGATGGGGGGAGCCGATCACTCAATTATTGGCTGCCGTCACAGGCTAATATTCCTGCCTGTCAGGCCTGATTTTTGCTCAGTTTTGCTCAGACTCCTTCTGATGGAGCTCATTTCCTGTTAAACAGAACCAGAAGGCGCTGTGAAAACTGCGACACCTGATCCTGTATCCAGAAGACGGGAAACGCACCGCCAGTGGGCCAATGATGGCCAACGCACCCTCTTACACAGACACACACACACACACACATTATCCACATCTCCCCCGGGCTTCAGACAGAAGAGCGGCAAAACTCCATGACATCTGTGAAGTTCAATCACAGCTCACAGGCTGCTCTCGAAAAACTTCGCATAGAATCACACTCACAGAGAGCACCAATCTGTCAGGGAATGCTTTCACACCGCGGAGCAAGGCTTGGATTCCAGTACACCCAAGTTGGGTATGTTTGTGTAACGTGAACATAATGTGAGTCTGCATTGTGCCAAAGCATGGATCGGCTTACCGCGCTCGAGTCGAGTTGAAGAGATGTTCTTGGGCACGGTACGGTGCAATATGAAAGAGAACCGTACCTGAACATGGAACTGGACCACTGTTTAGTGAACAAACATCATCAACAGATCTGCACACAGCACTACATCGTCTGACAGACAAGCGTAGCTCAAGGTACACGAGAGCGACCTTCTTGATTATTATTTTTTCCAATAATATTAGACATACCGCAAAGATTGATTTCCTTGTTTTCTTCTTCTCTTTCTATTTATTGGCAGCTTAAAACCTGCTAGGTGTATACCGCCACCTGCTGTACTGGAGAGCTTACTTGAGTATGCAAGCGTACTCAAATTGGTCTATCGGATGCTCTTCCTGAAGCAACCCTCCTAGTTTTTGGGCATCGGGTGGGAATTGAACCCAGGCAAAAAACCTACCACTGTGGGTACAGAGCAATATTACTAATGTGAGAGCTGGCCAGCGGGTGAGAGGGGAGAGAGAACAGTCGTACCCATGTACAGTATGAATCAGTCGTGACTAGTACCCATAGTACCCAGAGTCTAAACACATTATAACCACTGTACTTGCACAAACTACACTGATCTATATATATAAGGAAACAAGCTTATATGACGTGGGATACATGACGTGACTAGTAGTGACTGTGCTGAGTGGGAGGAGCTTACGCCTTTCTTCAAACGTAAAAAGATGTAGATTGTCATGAGTGGGTAAAGCAAAATGGGTGGAATTTTGTTTTTTTCAGTTTGGGATGTTTTGTTTTGGGCACAGACCCCAATGCAGGAATCGAACCCAGACCCTGGAGGTGCTAACCGCTACGCCATACTGCCACTGCATTTTAACATCATAATATTTATAATTTACATAGCAGAATCCTATTATAACTACATTATTTCCATTCCTATTCCTATTTAACTGAAAATAATGAAAACCTGAAGTAATGTACTAAAAAACATTACAACTGTGCATGTTATTAATAGCAAAAATTAAAACAATTATATAAAGGTCTTTCCCCTGTAGAGCGTCTTCACAGTGGAAAAAAAACTATTTTTAATCCTTTTAAACAACATCAAAAGACCAGACTGTGTTTTTTTTTTTTTTTTTTTTTTAAATATAAATTAAATTAAGCATGCAAATTTATGTGGATTTAATTAGACGAAAGGCTAATTTGCATACATAAATGTAAATTATTGAGTTAAAATACAAAAAAATGAAATAAATAAATACAAATAGGAATATCAGCAATCAACTCACCAAGACTGATTGTACTTTCTTTTCTTTTTTTTTTTTTTTAGCTACTTTGCTCACTTGTATATTATTTTAAACTTTACGGACTGCACAGAAACTTTGGATTTATTTCCGTTTGGATTTATTAATTAAGTTTTTTTTTTGATGAAATAATTTTTCTTGCTTATTGTATCACTCACTCACTCACCCACCCACCCACTGCCTATACTGCCTCATCCTGTGTACAGGATCGCGGGGGCCTGGAGCCTATCCCAGGAAACACACACACTAACACTCTATGGGCAATTTGTGAATCGCAATTAGACTATATGCATGTCTTTGGATTGTGGGAGGAAACTGGAGTACCCGATGGAAACCCACCGAGCACGGGGAGATCATGCAAACTCAGACCCCGAGGTGGGAATCGAACCCGGACCCTGAAGGTGCAAGGCGACATTGCTGAACACTATGCCACTGTGCAGCCTGTTTACTGTATTTAGAACAATGAAGATTTAGGAAAATGAATATGTTGTTAACGTCTTTCATCCCTCATTCCTCATGGTCAGAGATGAAAGAGTGGAAGAAAAAACTCGAGAAAGTAGTAAAAACCCATATGGACACATGCAGACATTAACCTGCTGACGGAATCAGGAATCCGGGAGGTGTGAAGTGATAAATCTACTCAACCGGCGATGAGGATTGGGATATCAGACTGGTCAGTTCGTCGTGTTCTGCCCATCACATGTCAGTCTGATCACCATTTACTCGCTGTCTTGATCAGAGCCTGACTACTTCACCGGATTCAAAACAAGCACTCGTTTTTCTTATTTAAATCTATCGAGCTCTCTGCCGAACGCCTCTCCTGGCGAATCCTACTCAGCCCTCATTTCTCCTGACAGATGAGATTGAATTAGTCTGACCCGTCCTCGCGGCCCAGGTGTAATTTGCTTTTGACGTCGATAGCGAAGGAAGACACAGTGGGCGCTGAAAGCTGAAGGTGCAAGAAATAGAAGAGTGACAGTGAAGAGAGAGGAGAATCGTTCCGAGAATGAACGTGTAGCAAACTTATCTTCTCCACCAGCATCACCGGCATCACCACCAACTTCCACAACCTCCATTCTATCTTTCCAAAATGAGAATGTTCCACGTTTATTTTTGATCGCTTTATCACATTGGACTGTGTGATAGAGATTAGTCCTGCATGCTTGGAGCAGGAGGATTTTTGAATTACTATTTTTTTTAACCAGCTAACAATTAATCTGTTAGACAAAGAAACATGGGCAAAGATTTCAACACAGACTCTTAAAAAAATCTGAGAGAGGGACAGGACGCAGGTGTGCCTGTAGCCTCAAACAATGAATACCAATAAACCCATTTTAAAAGACAGACACGATTGAAAAGTGGACAGAAAATAGGACGTCATATCAAAAGACAGAAGCAGCAGGGAGTAAACAGACAAATTGAATAAGGACAAATGGGTAAGAGACCAACCACATGACAGGGCAGAGGCGGGGCTAAAAAAAAAAAAACTCAATGAAGGCAGACGTATAAACAAGTGATTAGAAATGTTCTGTGTGCTGAAATGAACTATTTGTAACGCAGCGGTACGTAGTTTATATACGAAACCCCTATATAATCCCCTGATACACTAATGCATTGGATACCGTCAAGGCCCACAAACCTACTTCACGTCTGAAATGCTGACTTTCCAGAACCTCCTTTAATGTCCCTTTCCTTTAATGTAAAAAACAGCTTCATACTGCCCACTCATACTACCCACTGCACCACTTGCACAGGAACTGGGCTGGGAGTATAGATGCATCCCCCATACTGCCCTGACCTCACTCCAAGCCATTTCCACATGTTTAAAGGTGTTTCTGGGAGGCTTGGACACCATCAAACTTAGGACGTTTTCTCAGTATGCTGGACTCATGATCACATCTGAAATTCTGGCCACCCAGGAAATCTTTTAATGGCCCAAACATGTGGACAAGGCTTGGAGCGAGGTCAGGAGTGTATAAGGGATGTGGCAGTACCTCCCAGTCGATCATGGCTTCGACATACTGAGAAAATTTTCTACCTTGATGGTCTCATCACTTGGATTAGTGCATTAGTGAAGCAGAGGATCATATAGAGAAATAAAGGGAGTTCTGCACAATCAAAAGTCCCGCTTTGACTTGAACGCCCCTCATGTTTTACTGTAAATTTCCTTATTTGATTCACTAACAAGACTTTAAAAAAAAATTTTCATTTGTTGTTCAATGGCACTTTGTTCCCCATGCTTGTATTTCTCACCTGACCTCTGAGCTGTGTTCTGATTGGTCAGAAGGCTAAAAAGTGCTTGATACCACTTGGCATTCTCCTAAAACCTTCTAATGAGGCTAAACTCTGAACCCTTTGAGATACAGTCTGATCCCCCAATGTAACCTTTGTACATAACTATAAACTATGCTTGGTGCTGAAGCTTATATCTTATACTGTAGTCCAGCTCAGATGGTGCTTTTCCAAGAAGGATGTTTCTGACCTTAGAAACACGAATCGCTCATTTGTAGACCCCCTAAGACCAATGTCTCTGCAAGACTTCAGCTCATTTGCTGGGAGAAACCCGAGCTTCCTGATCACCAAGTGGTCTGCTAAGAGCTAACTGCGTTTGAACTCAGAGAGGTGGGCCTTTCACCTCCAGGCCACATGAAGTAAAAGTGGGAGCACCGCATTAACCTAGGCGTTAACCTAATTTCACACATTACAGCTTGGACCTGGCATTGGCACAATGCCTCATTTGAGCGCCGGTGCCATCTGGTCCAGGCCCCGAAAAGGAAGTGGCTCTTCACGCTGATCCGATTAGGGTGTTTTTAATTTATCCGAGATGTACCATCGCATGTTAATTGGCTCAGTATGCCGAGCGGATCTGGATCTCCTTCTCACTCCTTGCTTTCAGCTCTGATTGTTGAGACAGTGATGGGTGGAATTAAAGTGCTAAACTGCCTAGAAAACATCTTTTTTTTAAATTCCCTTAGAACCTACAGTAGTGTTTCCATAAGGAAAGACATTGCTGAGGATCCACTGGAACGTACGTATCTTATAGAAATGTTTAAACAATACAGTACCGTCCCTGCAGGCAAGACATATTGGAAACAGGACAGGGGCTCGGGAAACACGAGCAGGGATGTGAGGAAAAACATGTTTTTAGACAACAAGCCAAAACCCTGCCTACTGACCTCACTGTGGATCCTGTCACTCTACCCTTCATGTGGTATCGCATTTCCTTTCTCGTGTACAAATCTCTTAAATCGGATGATACGAGGTGCCAGGTGCACCAAGAAGATGAAGTTTAAAAAGTACCACTAAGCAGACGTTATAGTAGGAGTACTGTAAGTAGCAGACATGGTGGTATATCTACTACTCCTACTAAAATTTCTACTACTACTACTACTACTAATGATAATTATGATGATGATGATGAAGCGGCTTTCTTTTTGATTATTAAAAGCAGCTTTAATAGAAAAAAAATAAAAGCACGGCTCCAACCCCCCTCCTCCCCGCTGGGTGAGAAGTGAAAGGGGCCCAGCATCCACCCCCTGGTGTTATTCCAGTTTTGTCAGGGCATCTTGTTTCATACAGAGAGACATCTTACATTATAATCAAACCAATATGATGCAACTGTGTCACATTCCTCACAGGAATCTACTGGCTGTGTTTTTTTTTTTTTTTTTTTTTTTTGTAATGAGAGGAGGAAAAAAATATTTCAGCGAGAGGTGTAGAGAAATTATCAATTCCGTGTCGTGAAGCCTGTACCTATTTTAAAAATAGATGCAGTATATAAAAATGACAAGGTTAAGGGAACACTGTGCCTAGAGAAGCATTATTTTGCATTTTGACAGCACAGTGAAGATAAAAATACGGCGTGCTGCACAAGGCCTTCGTCGATAGCTGCAAGCTGCTCGGTTTCCAGTGTTGCTCGTGGACAGAAATAAAAACCCTGTCCATGTCGGTTAGATAAGCATTAACCGTAAAGTTAGAGTCGGTGAGAACAGGACAGAAGAGGCTGTCTGACTGTAGGAATGTCAAGCCTGAGGTTTAGGAAGCATTTCTGTCCTCCTTTATAATCAATAACAACCTTATTAAACAGCATCGGGTCAAATCGAGCATTTGCAGAGTTCCTGATGTTTCCTGAAATCCTGAACTTGTTTATACTAAACTAGATTATACAGTATATAGAATCTAAACTCTTTCATGTATGAAGTGTTTGGTTATTTATTTATTTTATATAGCATTGTCATAAAGCAATTTTACAGAATGTAATTAATTATAATTATGAATTATATATACTAAATATACATCGTTTTACCTACATGATACTATATGTAGCTAAAATACTAAAACATGATACTTATTTTTTCATTGCATATATGCCTGTAATAACACATACAACAGATAATAATAATAATAATAATAATAATAATAATAATAATTGTAATGTTTATTACAATTAATTACATTATATTACAGTTCTAAAAATGATCTTGCATATATATTTACATTTTTTTAAATAGATTTTTTAAATGACAAGTACTACAATATGTGCAATATTATTATAAAAAAAAAAATGCAAAAAAGCCGTATGTCAGAATATTTACATACGATCAAAAATTTTTTAGATTAATTGCAATTTTCAGGTTAGTTTAAATTTGTCATATAAAAGATAGAAGTTGTGAGAAATTTTTCAGATTTTTAAAAAATAAATAAGTCATTCTAAGACAACAAGTAAAAAAAAAAAAAATTCATAAAATAATTTTTACATAAAAGAATGAGAAGAGTCCTCTCACTTTGATTATCAGCATCGTCCACCTCAGTCCCAGCCTCGTCAGCTGATCTAAAACTGACTCGCAGTATTTTAAACACAAGCCTCATCATCCACTGATCTCCGTTCACACTAACATCATCAAAGAAAAGATCGCTAATTGAATCTGTCTCTTTTGTTGCCACATTTCTAAGCGCTCTTGTCTGTTTTGATGATGATCTGATGGTGCTGAAGGATCGCAGCAGACATTTTGTCAGCTGATCTGATTAGAAACTTAATTGGTTAGGCATATGTCCAATTACGCTATAGCAGGTAGATATCTAACAATGTTTTGATCATTTTAATACTCTGTACATGATTTTTGCAGAAAGATGCCAAGACATTTAGTCAAGATTAGAAAGTAACCTTATTGAAAAAAACACTCTCAAGTGGGCACAAATGGGAGTGTATTGGGACTAAACAGCTGTGTGTCCATAAGAAAACCACTTATTAGTGAGACTTGTTAGAAAAAAGACTTCAGTTTGCTAGGGAACATAAAGATGGAAAAAGGTCATGTGACCTGGTGAGTCCAGACAGAGCCTATTCCAGAGTGATGGGCGTGTCAGGGTGAGAAGGGACGAACATGAAGCGATGCACCTCATCATGCATAGTGTCCACTGTACAAGCGTCTGGAGACAGTGTTATGATCTGGGGTCGCTTCAGTCGCTCAGGTCGAGACTCAGTAACGTTATGGGGCAATAAAATGAAGTCAGCTGACCACCTGAATGTACTGAATCACAAGGTTATCACATCTATGGCGTTTGTCTTTCCTGATGGCACACGCCGTATTCCAGGACTGAGAGTGTGAAAGAACCACTTCTGAGAGCATGAGGAATCGTTTTCACACATGAACTGAAAACCACATTGTGCACAATAATCAAAGCTAAAGATGGTCAAATAAAATATTAGAGAGCGCCTTTGTTATTTGGGCCAGACTGTGTGATTTTAAGCAATGTGTTGAGCAATCGTTTTTGAACTTCCACAGATGTCAAACTGAGTCATATAATTTCTCGCTGCGTCTTATTGGTTCGAATCTACTACAATTAGCCTCAATTAGCTGAACAACAGCCACTAATTCTAACTAGCAGATGGACATTATGTGCTTAATGTGATTTAATTAATCTTGTCTATCTATTGAACCTTCTCATACTGTATGACTCTCTTTTTTTTATAAGACAAAAGAATGAAGTATAAGAATGTGGCTAAATTTAATAGCCTTTTGTTTTTACAGTTTACAGCTTGGTTATGGTTTTTAAAACCATTTTCAAATAGCTAAATGTTCTATTTATGTATTGATCTCTCTAACCTTCTGGGTTGTTAAAAAAACAGACACATAGAATAAAACATTTTTTTTTTTACATTTAAGTTGAAACATGTAATGAGGACTCTAGATGCCAATTACAACAATCAAAGAGCGAGGTAATAAAAGCACCAGCCAGGGTTTTAGCATCTGTCAGATGATAAGATTTGAAGCCAGGTGAAATTCCAAAGCGATTTTGGCAATTGACCTACAGTAACATGGGGTTCAAACAGAAGTGTGTTTTTGAAAAAAATAAATAAAAAAGGGACAAGATTGTGAACATTTAGCTTTACGTGGATGGTTTAACAGCGATGCCGCTTAGATAAACTGAACTTTCTGGAAATTATCATTTCACACAATTCACACCTCAATAACAAAATTGATACACACTGCCTGGCCGAAAAAAGTTACATACTTTAAGATTTCATTCAATCACAATGAATCCTCATGCTCCAAGAATTCCAAGTCCAGGGCCCGTATTCACAAAGCTTCTTAAGCCTAAAAGTTGATCATAGTGACGAAATTCTGAGAAAATTCTTAGAATTATGACATCTTCTTAGAATTTCCCCGGAAATTTAGGACTAGGATAAAAATGAAGAGTAGGGAGGAGGACTTTGAAGAGGCAACACTGAAGGTAAAGCTACAATTAAACACTTATTGTTCTGTTACTTCCTTCCATCTTTCTTGGATTGTTGGCTGCATACCATGCAAAAGTCCAACTTACTGTAAATAGACTGTCCTATAGTCATGTAAATTGGTAAAAGGTTGTCATTTTGCTCCCATCAATCTGAAATGGATTACAAGTAATTAAATCAGTATGATATAACAGGAACTTTGCATAAAGTGGTCGGTAGTCATGAATATACAATTTCTTTACAGTGGAACCTCGGATTGCAAGTAACGCGGTTTGCGAGTGTTCCACAAGACGAGCAAAGATTTTAAATAAATTTTGACTTGGAAAAACTAACAAGTCTTGGTTTACGAGTACCGAGTATCATGTATCACGCATGCGCTTCTTGTTTTGATGCCGACTGTCACGTGATCACAACTGAGCCAACGGTTTTTCTCTCTCTTGCGCTGCGGAATTGTGGGTAATCGTCTCCCCTGCT
>JAQMYG010000007.1:25710930-25737055 GCA_030014215.1 Clariallabes teugelsi
ACACACACACACACACACACTCTGCTCTACACAGAAACACTGCTCTGTCGCAATTCTTTTCAAAGGTAAAGTGCAGGCTAATTTGTTTGTTTGTTTTACTTTACAGCAGTGATTCCGTTAGTATGCGCTCACGCGAGTGTCATTAGTGATGCTTCTTGCTAAGTTTTCTGGACAAAACAGTCTTTCCATTAATGTGTGTGTGTGTGTGTGTGAAACTCAAATAAGAGAGGAGAAAGTTTTACTGTGTAAACACACACACACAAACACAGCTCCTGCGTGCATAAACGGAAGCACTTATCTGTCAGGATTTATTTTTACTTTTTTAAAAGTAAAGTGCAGGTTAATTTGTTTCATTTTTACTGTATATTTTGTATTAATTATTTTTATGTATTAATGTTTTTGGACTGTGGAACGAATAATTTGAGTTTCCATTATTTCCTATAGGAAAATTAGCTTTGATTTACGAGTGTTTTGGAATACAAGCCCACTTCCGGAACAATTCCAAGGTTCACTGCCTATACAAACATTATGATTCCGTTGTCTGTTTTACTATTATCATATATTCTATTTTCACGAAGAGCCCATTTTAAGACCTTTACAGATTTTTTTTATCAACCAATCACACTCCTTGAATTGCTGCGTCATCCCTAGCAACGGGGTCAACCACACCTCCTCACTAAGATAAAGGTTTTTGTACTTTCCTAAATCACTTTTTGTCTAGGACTCCCAGCTAGGACTTTTTAGGCTAAGATAGGAGCTCTCTGAGAGAATTCGAAGAAGTTTACGGGCCCTGGAATCCGCCCGTGCCATCAGGGAAGAAAAACTCCATTGATGCGATAAAACCAGGTCGTTCAGTACATTCAGGTCATCGGATCACTTTTTTTTCTGTACAGTGGACCTTCTTGCCCATCACTCTGGAAAAGGGTCAGTCTGGACTCATCAGACCACATGAACTATTTTCATTGCTCCGAAGTCCAATCTTTATGCTCTAGCAATTTCAAGCCTTGATTAGTCTCACTAGCCAGTGGTTTTCTTATACGGACACTCAGCTGTTTAGTCCCAGTCCTGTGGGTTCTCATTACATGTTGTATGTGTGCATATGGAAGTGCTCTTACTTTCTCTATTAAACAAAGCTCTGATTTTTCAACCTCACCAAGCATTAAGTCATCTCCATTACATTCTTCTGCAAAGTTCCAGTAATTTAAAATCTTCTTGGTTGTTCTCTTTGCATCAGCCCAATACTTTGACCCTTCTGAAATGGCAACGTTTTTTTTTTCTTTTTCTTGCCCAGGCAGTGTATTTATCGCATTCCTTTTTGTGTGTGTGTGTGTGTGTGTGTGTGTATGAATGGAAATCAGAAAAATAAAGTCAGGAGCCGTGCTGCATTTATGCTCATACTTTTTAATGTATCACAATGAGCAAGAAACATACTTGATGAAATATTTTCAAAGGAGTATATTCAATTACCATCTACAATCAACTTAACTAGGACAACAAGGTTTTTTGTGACAAAAGTTTTTCTTTAAAAGTCTGAAGTTCCATGTGGTTTATGTATGTTAGTCTCCATGTAATTTGGTACAGTTTGGAAATCTTCATCATATAATTACAGTAACAAAAAAGCTAACAAGACTACAGTATAGAAAAGACATCAAGAACAACATTTTTGGTTTAACTTGCTCTTTTTTTGTACATTGCAAGGCTGTTTTTTTCTACCCTCGGGTGGGCTACCTGGAGCCACTGAGCCGTTCTTGTGAGGCTCAAAGGAGGAATAATTAAGAAAATAAAAAAATAAAATCAATCGATCAAACAAACAAACAAAAATAGCGTTTAAAAAAAAAATGTGGCACCAGGAGTCACGAAAGGAACGGAGAGCTCCGCGTAGCAGTTTGTCTTTGAAACTGGAGCTCGTGTGTTTTTTTTGTTTGGTTGCTTGTTAATTTTGGTTTCATTTGCTTTTTCGTGTTTAACTGCTTCCTCAGGAATGACAGCCAAGAAAACCCCTCACATTCCTCGAACAGCGAGTCCTTTATTTTTCAATGGTTTGATGAGATCTGTTTTCGGCTGACTCCAGGTCAGTGCTGTCCATCAGCCAGACGAAGAAATGAAACAGGTAGCAACACCATGGGCTGGGCGAAAATAGAGACGCGTGGTACTGTCCTTCCTGTGGATTTGATCCACGATTCCCGAAAGAAGAGGCTTATCCAGATCCAGCCGCCTCCAGAAGTCACCAGGTTTATTCCTCTCTGTTTTCACGTACTGTGTGTCCACTGGTTGCTGAGTCTGTTTCCGTAGGCATATTGTCAGTAATTAAATAATGACTTGATATCATCAAGAGGTGCCTCTGATTATTTTTCCTGCCTTTGGCTCCCATCCCCAGTTTCGACAGCCTTCCTAGACATTTCAACGACATTTTCCAAAGCTTCCCAGAGTTCGCTTCTCTTTGTTTTCCTTCTTTGTCAGTTAAAAAAAAAAGTTGATGTCTTCTTTAAATATATCTATATCTGTATACATGTTTCTTCACAGTGGGCAAAAAGGATGACCTCTACAGCAAAACCTGCCTTCTGTCTCTCTTTGCAAAAAAAAAAACAACAAAAAAAAAATCAAGTATCCCAAATGAAAGTTGATGTATCTCAGTCATGCGTTGCGTTGTGCCACAATAAATATACACTCGTCAGTGGGCACCAACGTTTCATCTGCGTTATGCTTTGGCCACATACATATATTTAATGAAATGAATTAAAAACTGCTCAGTGCTTCAGTATCAATTTCTCATCATGAAATTATTAGGAAAAAAGAAAAAAAAAAGAACTCTTGTACTGAAGAAACAGCGTTGCAGTTTTGGATGTTTTGGTGTGAAATGAACGTGGAGGCAAAAAACAAAACAAAACAAAACAAATTGATGTTGGCTCCTCAAAAAAAAAAAAAAAAAAGTAAGAAAGAAAGAAGGAAAACAAACCAAAACACACACAAATCCATGCTGGCAGAGTTGATTGTGAGGATCTGAAACTTCGTCCCTCACAAAATAAAACAGCCCGTTAAATAAAGAAAACGCTTTGGAAGCAAGAGATCAAACATTGCCGAAAAAGACAAATAGAGGAACATTGGTACACCGTTAAAGTGGCCAGGTCTTAGAATAAGAAAACAAAAAAAAGTGATTGAAATTTTAAAGCTGGTGTTAAAATGTTAATTTATGCATACAACAACAACAACACAAAAAACATCAACAACACAAATTCATATACAGAAAATAAAATACATATAGTTATATGAAAACAATAAATGTCCGACATGATTTGAAATGAAAGTCGAAGCAAAAAAAACAAACAAAAAAAGCTTTAAAAAATAAACTATACATTAGAATTCTTACAAATAATAATTATGCAAACAAAAAATATTTTAGGTAACAGGATTGAACAGAAGTGGCAAGCTTTGCATACAAAAATGAAAATAACAAAATCGACCAAATTTCGATATCATGCAAAAAAAAAAAGTTTTTTTTTAAAAACACCAAACCACATTGCTTTGCAAGACGTAACACTCTTTAACACATTTTCTAGATCGTAGCAATGTACCATGTAGGCCAATACACTTGCTGTACACTTGTGGCCTGTTCAAATTAATTCATTTTGGTGATACAATGAAAATCTAAAAAATAAAAATAAAAATAAAAAATGGGGATTTAAAACTGAACCATTTTCGTTGACCTCTTTGGACAAAATGGTAAAAATCACCATCTACAATATTAATAAATTAAAAACACTGCTGCTTTTTTCCCTTAGCCTTTAAACGCTTTGGAATGAAGATGTCCCTTGGAAAAGCTGTTCTAACTCACACCGAAAACAAAAGTTAACTTTACACCCTGCAGAAACCTGGGGCAGGTCGCTACTTGATATTCCACGTTAGGGGAGGCCACCATTCCACACTTTATTTCTTTCCCAGACTCTTTAAAGACGGAGAGGCATGATGACACTAGACCAGAGAGACATGTTAGGACCGGATGCGTTACAATATGTACATTTTTGGTTAGCCACTGTTACATGATGATCTATTTGGCTGCAGGGACGAGAACTCCCTTTACACGACTCCAAAAAAAAAACGGCGATGTTCGCTAACCCGTGATGGCGGAATTACAGTCGTTTTTTAAACGTGGAGGGGGAGGGGGGGGGAATAGACTTGTACTCAAATTCAGTATAAAGATGCTGTCATTTCTTAAGAAATCAGACGCGCTATTTGGAATGCTCTGTTCTTTACAAACATAACAGATCATTGGCTTTTAGATGTTGGTCTGTAAAAGAAAGAAAGAAAGTAACAAAGGAAGAAAGAAAGAACAAAAACAGTAAAGCCAAAATGTCCTTTGGAACATATATTCACAGTCTTCAAAGTTCCGTTTTTGCAACAAGAAGGAAAAAATGTCGCAGAGGCAGGGAAATGGTTTACTTGGTTGTTTTTGTTTTTAGTTTTTTTTTTGTGTGTTTTTATTTTAAAGCTTAGCCAAGAAGTAAAATGAGCATGCATCATCTAGGTATTCTTCTTTTTCAAAAATCTACATTAGCAGCAAAACGTATGTCCTCAGAGACCAGACCTTATACATTTTCTTTAAAAAAAAACGAAACAAAAACAAAATAAAACAGAACAAAAAATAGGATCTCGTGTGACAAGAAGAGTTAAACAAAGAGATTCTCCACTTCTATCTTACAAACTGCAATGGCTCTGCTGTAATGGTGCTACTCCACGATGCAAGGACGAACGTCCTTTTTTGGTTTTTGGTATTCTTGGTATTTTTTCTACGTAAAAAAGTCACCTGTCCGCATGCAACGAAGCGGCGACGGCGACTCTGATGCGTACTCCTTTTATTTTAAAACTTTGTTCTCTTTTCTTAAAAACTGCAACAAATTCTCAAGTATAAAGAAGCCTCTTTTCTCATCTTTATGCACCAATGGTGAAAGTGTTTAGTCTTTGGATTTTCTTTTCGTTTTAAAGCGTGAGAATTATTATTATTCTTTTCTTGTATGACGACAACAACAACAACAAATAAAAGAGAGAAATAATAAAAAAGAAAGAAAAAAAAAAAGAATTAAAGCCCATAACAGACTGCAGCCACACTGCATAAACTACACATCTGCTTTGTAGTGCCAAAGGAGAAAGATCTCCAAACCTACAAAATGCAGTGGAAGCAAAAAAAAGGAAGGAGAGTAACGTGCACACACCCACGCACACACACACACACACACACACACACACACATTAAAAAAAAGAAAAAAGGACAGATAAAGTAAGTCGAGACGTTTGTAAGTGCACAATAGGTAAAACACAAATATAAGTGAATAATAATTTTTTTCAAACAGATCTCTTTTTTTTTTTTTTTTTTTTTGGTCAGGTGCTGCACCAACCGTCAAAGGAAAGAAACCCCTCATAAAAACAAAGGGATCCCGCCGAGTCTGTCGGTGGCAGTTTGGGTGAACGAAATCCAAGATGCAGATTTGACTATACTGAAATAAAGTACAGATCAGTTCCTGCTCCTCAATCTAGTCTATCGGAATGACCAAGACAACATCAAATGAAGCGCTTTAAGGTTGGACAATACAAAAGCTAAATGTACACAAAGATTATTCAGTCTACCATACTGTTTAAATTTATTTCCAATGCAACAATCTACTTAACACGAAAAATGTTTATATCAATCATAAATACAGGTTTTTCCTTTTTCTTAAAAAAAAAAAGAAAAAAGAAAAAAAATACCTCACTGCGTTTCTTGTTTGGGTATGGTGGCAGAGTTTTGAACCCCATTGGAACAGACATTTAGCAGTTTAGCTACCCATTTGGATTCCCAGAAAGCTCTGTCTTAATTTGTATCACTTCGGAAAGAATTTCTATTAAAAATAATACAAAAACAAAAACGTTTTTCTCATTTGTCAGATACGAAATGAATAAAATAATGTAACATAAAAAATAAAAAAAAAACGGTTGTGAGCTGTTGACCTGAGAATAAAATAGACATTACATCATTCTTTTTTCATTAGCAAGCCATTGGTATTTGAATGCTTAGATAGCAAGAAAACGGTAAGACTATTCTCCCATACGGTACATACTGGCTTTGTGTGACTGTGCTATTAGGTGGACATACCTACACAAACAAAAGTGTGCATCCTTAACTCGTTCTTTGATACGGACAAAATCTGGGGCCCGTCTGATTTTTGTGGTTTTGAGGCAGTCCTTTACAATGCAGCATTCCCTTCGCAGTGTTCTTCTTTATTAATTTCATATGTGTATACATATAGCTATATACTTAAGTTGAAACAAATTAAAACCAGCATGTTCATATGGGAAAACAATCCACTAACATTTAAATTTTTGGTTACAAGCTTTGGAATTGCAGTTAGTCTTTACACATCTTTTTTTCTTCTGAAATTGGTTTGTATACTTTTAAACATATTTTAAACATCGCCGCTTTTTTTAAGCTTTTGTGTTTTATTTATTTTTTTGTTTTTTGTTTTTTAAAATATTGTCCATCGTTGAAAGCTCTTTTACAGTCTGATGGAGTCTGTTCCTACACTAGCCATATTACTACTACAACTATCACTGTCTTTGAGACAGCTGGGTTGCTGTGGCTCCTCTGCCAACCTGCCCAGCCTGTCTGCTGATTTCTGACTGCTGTCAGAGTCAGATTCGTCGGTAAAGACGTCTGTTGGTATCGAGGTCTGAACCCCTGAGGTGCTCAATGAACTTGAGGTAACCGTTGAAGGTGAGGATACTGAAGGAAAGGAGGATGATGTTGAAGGGGTGGCATTGGGCTTTCCAGCTAAAGCTTTAGAGAAAGGGGCCTGGGGCCAGGGTTTGCTGGCAGCTGTGGTGTTAAGTGTGGCAGCTGTGGCAGAGGAGCATGAGGATGCGGACACAGATGAGGATGGCGTGGTGTTTGACGACGTTGGCGGGGGAGATGTCGTGGTGTTGTTTGGGTGGGTGACAGACTGCGAGGTAGATGCGGTGTTAGGATCGGGGAAGCAGGCTGAAGAGTGAGGTAATAAACTAGTAGCGTGCTCTTTGGCATTTCCGGCTGATCGCGCGATTGTTCTGTGTTTGTGCAAGGATGAATCCAGGTGTTGACTAAGTGCTTTGTCCCCATCCAGAGTGACGTTACAAGCCAGGCAGTCATAGAGGCTACCCTCAGCTGTACTGCCACTGCTGGGGACTCGTAGCAACATCTCTTGCAGGTTTGCCACAGACTGACCAAAAAAGCAGATCGACTTCAGGTGGCTGATAGCTGCTTCCTCCTTGCTGAAAACAGTTTGACACTTGCGGCACGCCAGCCGATACTGAACTTTGGGGACAATGTATTGGTCAAGAAGGGGGTCTGCACCTTTCCCATCCATTCCATGCTGCTCAGGGGGTAAGTTATTATGTGAAGAGGTATCAACTGGGTGAGTGCCTTTCTTCTCCTCTGTTTTTACTGAATCTTTGGCAGAATCTTTGCGGTCCACCGAAGGTTGAGAAGAAGCTGGGGTTTGGCTTGCTTTCGGTTGCTGGATTTGCTGAAGCTGTCTCTGCTGCTGCTGAAGTGCTTCCTGCAGGCTCTGCTGATATTGCTGGTAATGCTGGAGCAGTGATCCTGGAGATAACCCCATCAGAGCTTGTGATAAAGCTGGGTTGTAGGGGAAAAGACTTTCCATACCATACATAGGCTGAAGGTATCCGCCTTGAAGAGCCCCTGGAATCTGAGGGGCATAATATGGAGAGAAACCTGGCATAAAATAGGGCAGGAACTGGCTGGTAAGCAGTGCTGTTGGATCTGATGCTAAAGCAGCCTGGAGAGCTTGAAGCTGAGCAGGATCGACCACATACTCCATGCCAGGTGTTGGCATTGAGGTGGCTGGAACAGCTGTGTCTGGTTTTTCTTTCTTGGCACTGGCAGCAGAAGTGGAGGGAGCAGGAGTACCCGCAGTTGAGGACGGTGTGGAGGGCTTCTCGACTTTTTCCTTGGGCTTTTCTTTCTCCCTGGCTTTCTCAGTTTCACGCTCTTTGAGAGGATCAACCCGGTGGCCTAGTTGGGTGGTCAGTGAGTTTGATGTGGATGTGGTAGAAGTTGAATGGGCTACAGAAGTGCTGGCCTGAGCTGGGCTTGGTGAGGCCAAGGAGGAAGAAGAGGGGATCTTGTTGGGTAAACCAGATGTAGGGAGACTGGGTGAAGGTACACTGGCACCGGACATGTTTAGAATGTTTGGAGGTTTCGGAGGGGTTAAAGCTAAAATAAAACAACACAGTAAACACAGTAAAGTGAATTAATGTGATAATCTATTGGTCAAATCAACCAATCCAATCAATTTTATAGCATACATAAAATAATACATTGTAAAACTATTTTTTTTTTAAATAAGTCAGTATATGCATATGAAATATCTGATCATTTTGAAGAAGACTTAAAACAAACCTGAGTTAGTTGAGTTAAAACCTGGAAGGGAAGGGCTTCCAACCCCTGGCAGAAGAACAGGGGGTATTCCTTGCAGATTTGGATAGGCTGTCTGCAGATTGAGGGCCTGCAACGCTGGACTGTCAAACATTCCTTGTTGCTGCATGGCTTGTTGTTGTGCCAGACCAAGTACCTCATTGGCTTTCTTGATACGATCCATCTCTTGCTGGGCCATTAGCTGACGAACAGTGGCTGGGTCAAAGTACTCTTTCTCTTTGTCAAGCTGGCTTCCAATAGTCTCCTTCACCTTGGCAATGTGTTGCTGGGAAAAGATGTGGTCCCGCACAGACAGACGTGCACTGTATTTTACACCACATAATGTGCACTCTGTCTTAGGTCCCTCATAAGAAGTCTGGTTGATCCCAAAGTGCTTAGCCATACTGAGTTTCGCTTTCTTTTCTTTAGCACGAGCATTCTGGAACCAGACCTGTACAACTCTTTTGGGGAGTCCTATATCATTGCCAAGTACCTCACACTCCAACATTGTAGGAGTCCTATAATCAGTGAAGCAGGACTTAAGGACTTTCAGCTGGAGGTTAGTCATCTGAGTTCTGAAGCGCTTTTGCCCTGGCCTATCTCCACTATCAATACTTCTACTTCCAGATGCTCCAGGGCTAGGTGAGCAGGGGTCAGCTAGACTAGATGTTTCACTGTAATCCACCATATTTTCATTTTCAAAGTCTTTTGCATAATAACTTGTTGCAGGGCTCACTAGTCCTGAAGACATCTGGTCATCATTCTCAAGAGATGGAACTGATCCTCCAGTCTTTGACAAGAAATCTCCACTGTTGTGGCTGTGCTTCATATCAGTATTGTCATTGTCTGCATTTGCCTCATCACCAGTAGTGGTGTCAGTAATCGCAGTGTTCACAGAAGAACAATCATCATTATCGAGCTTGTTCTGATCAAAACTAATGTTTACTGATGATATGGTTGGGCTTTCAAACTCCTCCATTCCCTCGACCTTAATCGATGTTGGACTTAAAAGTGCCCTGGGAGATAAGTCTAAAGTTTTACTCACAGGTGACAGAGATGAGCACTGGCCATCATTATTAGAAGAACCAAGATGGGAGAAGTTAACGATATCCTGAGGATCCATCTTCAAGTGCATGCCATCTTGTTCAGATAGCAAACCAGTAAGTGTTATGTTATAACCAGCACGCTTTGCCTCATGCCAGTGTCGTGAACGGATGTGGGCTTCCAAGGCTGTTTTAGCTTTAAAGAGAGCACGGCAAAAGGGGCAACGGCGGTGGGCTTGTGCTGGCCCAACAGCCCGGAACTGTCCCTTTCTTTCCCTGGCCCTAGTGTTTTGGAACCATACTTGTACTACACGTTTCTTGAGGCCCACCTCATGAGCAATATGATCAAGCATCTTCCGAGTGGGGTTGGAATCTAGTAAATATTTCTGGTACAGGATCTCAAGTTGCTCTGGTGTAATAGTGGTTCGAAGACGTTTGTCTCTTTGTGGTTCTTCCCCACTGTTAGTACTATCATTTTCCCCTGGGCTAGTGCCTGCCTTTTCCTCTAGCTTTCTCTTTAGGGAGTTCATGGTGGATGTAGGTGTTGAGGGAGAAGTGGCAGAGCTGCTTGGAATTTGTGGCAATGCTCCAGCTAGGAGCTGGCTAGCCAACAAAGGATTGGTGGGGTCAAATAACATAAAAGGCATGTCCATTGGACGGTCCAAGAACTGGGGATGAATAAATTGGTTTTGAATGCTTAAGAAGTGAAGCTGCTGGTGTTCCTGCCAGTGCTCAAATGAGGGAAAAGCAAGTTTACACTGCTCACACTGGTAGGGAATCATTTGCTGGGCCAGTTGCTGCTGTGAGGCTAAATGGGGATTAAGAGCCATGAGAGAACTTTGGGAGGGGGTTTGGCTTTGGGAGGCAGAGCCTGAAGCGGCACTATGTTGTTGCTGTTGAGAGAGGGATGGTGAAGAAAGCTTTGTGTTCTTTGGGGTGAGTTGCACCTTTTCCTCTCGTGGTGCTTTTTGTTGTGGAATCTCAGTGGGCTGACTGCTTTCCTGCTTAAAAGATGGCTGCTCTCTTGGACCTAGAGTGGATTCTGCAGCATTTTTGGATTTCTCATCAAATGTATTTGATGTGTTTGTAGTTGTAGCATCTACCTTCTCAGATGAGGGCATATTAGAGAATGATGTGGATGATTGTGGAAGAGGGCAGAGACTCGAGGATGATGACATTGGTGTGTGACCTGATGACCCAGAAGATGAAAAGTATTCTTGTGAGAGATCAAGAGAGTCTTCATTTTGACTGTCATATTGACCTTCCTCATCCTCATCTTTGTAGCAAAGCTTCTTTTGATGTTTAATAAGATCAAATATCCGCTGGAATACCAGACTGCACTTCTTGCACTGGTAGTTCAAGTTAGTAGTGCGTATGTATCGGTCATTGGACAGCTCACGCCGCTCACCATCTTTTGCTCCTTCTCCCTGGTTCTCATAATTTTTTCGAGCTTTTTGTCGGGCATTCTGAAACCAAACGACAATGACCCTAGTTGGTAGGCTTAAAAGATTGGAGAGTTGCTCAAATTCATCATCTTTAGGGTATGCATTAGCATCAAAGAAATCCTGCAGTACTCGAAGCTGGTAGTCTGTGAACCGTGTCCTCGAGGACCTCTTACTACCGTAGGACTCTAGTTTTTGGGGTTCAGGTGAAGGTGGTTTAGAGTCAATTTTGACATCCTCCAGAGTAGTGATAGGGGGATTGTTGAAATTATAGGGTGAGTCTTTGTTGCGCTGCCGCTCTTTGAAGAGAGTATTCCGAAACCAGTGCTTAATGACCTTCTGCGGAAGTCCTGACTTATCTGCCATTTCTTTTATTTGTTCTTCGTTTGGTGAATTGTTTATGTCAAAGTACTGCCTTAGAACCCTTAGCTGGTCATCGGTAATACGGGTGCGGGGCCTCTTATTCTGCTGCTGCTGCAGCATGGCAGGTGTAAGCTGCTGCTGGTACAGTTGTGCAAGATCACTGGCCAGACCAGGCTCAACAGCTTGTAACTGTGCAGGAATTTGAGAAGGTAATGACTGGAGGGACATTGGCTGCATCATGAGAGGAGAAAAGAGAGGAAGATCCATTGGCATTGGAATCTGAGGTAGTGGACCTGGGGGCTGCGGGGTTGAAGCAGTCGGTGGTGTGATTGCAGGGGCAGAGACAGGAATATTTGGTGTTGGTACCCTCTGTGGAGGAGGTGGTGGCGGCGGGGGAGGAGGAGGGGGTGGTGGGGGAGGAGCAGCCTCAGGTGTCTGCGGTCGTAGTGGATATAGTTTATCATATTGTTCTCTGTACTCCTTAGCAAATCTCTCTAGCGATCTAAATGGGAAGAAGGCCTGGTGAATATGCTCTTGGTGACTTTTTAGTATTAATATGTTGGAGAAGAGTTTTCCGCAGGCCTCACATTCCAATTTCTCTAGTCCCTCGACAGGGTCCACGACTCTAGTGATACCACCTGGTGCAGTTGATCCAGAAAAAGATCCTGTGGGCCTTCTCTGAGCTTTCTGTTTGTTCTCATTGTATTGAATCACCAATTCAAATCCAAAATTCTCCAAGAGCACTTTGGTGGCATTACCACGAGCATCTGATGCAATTCTTGGTGGAAGGCATCCATTGTCCTGATTCAAATTACCTGTGGTCTGTGGTATGTCTTTCTTTTCTTTGGACTTGTCTGAGACATCCTTTGGAGCATGATCATCTGTTTTATCATTTATTTCTTTATCCTTTGGCAGATCTCTGTCCTTCTCACTATGAGGACCAAGCAACTTTGGTTTTTTTTCTACAGGGTGAGAGAGAGATGCACTCTGCTGAAGTAAAGCCATTTGGCTTGATGCCTGGGAGTGGGAATGGGCTTGGTGCTGTTGCTGAAGGTGATGATGCATCAGTTGCTGTTGTAGACAGCTCTGTTGGGCTTGCTGGGCCTGGTTCTTTTGCTCCTCCAACATAGAGGCAGCAGAGCCACTTAGATTAAGTGAAGAACTGTTCAAGCTCATTTCTGGATTTAGCTGGAATTCTGCTCCAGGGATATAAAAAGGAAATAAAAGCTGTTGCTGCTGAAGGGGCAAAAGTGCATCTGCTGTCATCGGGAAGTGCTGGAGTAGTGGGTTAAACAGCTGGGACTGAATGAGGGCAGCTTGCTGTTGGAGCTCTTGCTGAAGTTGGGCCTGGGCTTGTGCTTGAGCCTGTGCCAACTGCTGCTGTTGGAGCTGCTGGTGACCTCTTGAGGACAGCATGTCTGCAAATTTCTTTTTTTTCACATCATGGTTCTCAGAAGGAGGATGATGAGAAGTTGAGTTAGACACGGCCTCAAGGTTCTGAGACTGACTTAACTGGTTTCCACCCAGGATGCTCTGTGCTGTCTGAACCCCAGCTGGAGAGCAGCTATTGTTACTAGAACTGGTCGTTGAGTTAGTTGACGGAATAGGGCTGGGAGTAGAAGTGCTATTTGAAGTGCCTCCACTTAAACCTCCACTGCTGACAGAAGTGGAACCTCCACCTGCTGCTTCAAGTTTGGCTGCCCTGGCTTTGGTCTGGTGCAGGACAGACCGCATATGAATCTCCAGTGTAGAGCTCTGGCTGTATGCGACGTTGCAAGTGCTGCATTTGAAGGGCTTATTATCAGGACTGCTGGTTGGTTCAGGTTGACCTGTAGTGGATTCCTGCAAAGCCCTTTTGACCTTATGTAAGTGTGACACAGAATTATAATGTACCAGGAGAATATTCTTTTGGGTAAAAGACTCTTTGCAGACCGTACACTTAAATGGACGAGAAGGATCTAAGAATTTCTCCATGGTGAAATTGGGACCTTTCCTAAAAGGCAGCGCTCGCTTGGGCTCAGATCCAGAATCCTCTTGTAATGATCCAGAGTCACTGCCAGTTGGACTCTGTTTCTCCTCGGGATCACTGTCCTCTCCTTCTTTCTCGTCTTCAATGAGACCACCTTGGTCCTCTCCAAGTGAAGGGTCACCAATAACCATGAGGTCTCCATTCATTAGTAAGCCTCCATAGAGCTGCTGAATATCAGCTTCACTCAGTTCAAGGTGACTGGACTCCAAGTGTTTTTTCAAGGCCTGTAGTGTCCTGAAACTCCGCTGGCAGAGACAACACATGGTAGCTGCTCTGATGACATGGTATTGCGAATGTAACTGCAATTTCTCAATTGTCTTGAATGCCAAACTGCACTGGTTGCAACGGTACTTGTAAACGTGACGATCAGAGACAGGGAGTTGTGGCCGTTTGTTATGGACCTCGTTGAAGTGTATCTGGAGCGCACTGGAGGATTTGAATACTTGATTGCAGCCCTTTTTCCAGCAGAGGAAACCTGTAGTGTCGTCTCTTGCAGGATGCTGATCTTCAAGAGGTGACTTGCGCGATTCGATTACGTCTGAGACCAGAGGAATTCCTTTGTCGGCTTCAACATCTGTAGCATCTACAATCAGATACAATAATAAATAAATAATAAATTATACTGTTAGGATAAAGAAAGGTTTTTAATAGGTTTTTTAAATATAAATTGTTTTACAGAAATCAAATATTCCAAAAAGTAACCAACGTTCACACCTGTTTGTTTCTTTGTGTCTTCAGAGGTTGAGTTAGGCAAGGATTGGGGTGTGTTTTGAGAATCTTTTTCTGGTCCAGGGACTGGTATGAACATGCTCGCTGGCAGTACCTCTGATGTTGCCACCTGGAAAATAAAACACACAGTGTGCAATGTGTTAATTAAAATCCTTTTCAAACAGCCAGTGATCTGGAATGCAGGACAACTTGAATAACTGTTTGATCATTTCCGAACATCGCAGAAAAAAAATGTTCGATTTTGTGTAATTACTTATTAAACACACACGAATATAAAGGTTTTTTTTTTCTTTCCTTCAACGAAAGGTTTCCTTCCACAAAAGTAATCATGTTATTAATCTTCTTACTTTATTTGCCATTCCAAGGATTTGCACTTTGATCACAGATGATGTTTGTCAAACTCTAGGAAAGTTCTGCTGCAGCCAATTAGTGTGATGGGGCCAAGAAGTCTATCTTGGCCAGCTGAAAAGCTTATTAGGAGCCTAATTAAATAATTCCTTCTCCTCATAAAAGTATATCACATTCCAGAGAAAAGCGCAGAGCACAAAGTACAAAGAAATTCCCTGTCTTTCTGAACAGCTTCCCTGCTTCTGTTGTGTCTCGATACCTCTTTTTTTTCCTTCTCGAATCCTTTCTATTCCTCTCTCCTTCTTCCAGAAGGGGAAAAAAAAAAAAGATAACAATTCATCAAAATCACTCATTAACCAGCTCCTATTTAACAACAATCAGTGACTGAGATTGGAAAAAGGGCTGGGAGATGGAGCACTGTCTGCTTCACCTTCCTTCAATTAACAGAACAATCAGCCTTTCTACCCGGGCAGCATTTCAATTCCTTATTCCTTCCCATCCCCCCCCCCCCCCCCCCTCCTCTTCCTCTCCTCGCTCTTCCATGTCTAATTCCTACTTTCATTCTATGTTTATGTCCCTGTGTCTCAATCTTGCTTTCTCTTTTCATCCCACCACCTGGACCTTGTGTCCTTTTTTTTTTATTTATATATATATATATATATCTGGGTGACTAAACGCATACTAAAATTCTAAATCTATTCTTTCCTTCTGTTTTGTGGATTTGTGTGTATGTGTGTGTGTTTTTTTCTTCTATCCACTAATGAGTACATGAGTTCATAGCCAGGCTTTATGATACGCAGAGAATATCAAGTGCTCCAGCGTTTCTCTAAAATATAAATCATTACCATGCACACTCATCGTGGAGCACCTGACTGTATGAAGGACACAGTCCTCAAGCAGTTACTTCACTGGTCTTGAGGTTAAGTGGAACCGTTAAGACAGCTCTATCTATTAAAATCTGATTAGTGCACACGCAGATTCGTGCTGGAAGAGAGATTTGATTTTTCATTCTTCTTCTTCTTCTAATTTTTTCCCCCCCTTTTAAACACACTCTCGTTCCAAACTGAAAGGTGTAAATTAATGTGACCAGTACGGAGAGTTGTGAAGCAAAACACTGCACTGATTTACATTACAAAGTGGACTGTTTCTAGACAAGTGCTTCATTAAACCACGAGAGCCCAGCACAGCCAGTATCCCAAGGTCATTTTTTAATTTGGACTGTCTAATTCGCAAAAACACGGTTCCAAATGGCTATCATCTGAGCCAGACTGAGAATTAATGAAGCACAATTATTTTCATTATCCCTATCTAAGACAGACAGAAAATGATACACAGGCGGAGAGGGAGGGAGGGATTTAGAGACAGCGAGAGAGTGAAGACCAGACAAATAAAGAGAGAGCCTGCATGCATTTTTATGCACTGTCTGCAAGAAATGAGTCACCTATTTCCGAATTCATTAAGACCTCCTGTCTGACATGAGGGGATGGAAGTAGCTTTACTCTCCTTTCACTAATAAAAAAAAAAAAAGAGAAAGAACCCGAGATGCTGCTTTTAATGTGCATTGTATTGCTCCAACGTGTTTTTACAACGTGCCACTCGTGTAGGGAGACCGATGCATTATCATCTCTATAAAAGAAAAAATATTGCTACCTGGCCCTAATAACGTGTTCATCATTTGTTTTCCTGGCTGGTGAGTAGAGACGGCATAACGGCATTCAGAGGCACCCTTGCTTTGAGCGATCGGCGAGCGAGCAATTCCGCTCCGCAGACAAATATAAACATAATTATTTCTCCGCGGCAAATATGGAAAAATAGAGCTGTTGCATCCTCCATCAGCTCTGCAATAACGCTCCACCGTAGACTCGTGATGCACCTGGATGCACTAGGTGGTGAAGATGAGTTGCTTCAAGAAGAAGTGGATTACAAAGCTTTATGTATTTATTTATTTAATTATTATTATTTTTTTTTAACTACAATATTTTATAAGCTTTATGTAAATGCCACTTTGTAGGCCGTTCTTCGTCTACACAAAATACATTAAAAACGTCCGCTTCTAAGAAACAATAATTTTTTTTTCGGCTATGCAAAAGTTTGTACCCCTCTACGGTTTCTCTTTGAAAAAATCTCTCTTTTTTTTTTTTTTTCCTCTCATTTTATTTAAATAACTATTTTTCATGCTATATTGCTTGCATATATGTGTTCTCTTCTTTTCTTTCACATCGGGAAGGGTGCTGGCAGTTTTATTTATTTATTTATTTTTTAATGGGGGCGAAAAAAAATCAATTCAATTAATTTGTCCATATTAATGATCCGCTTGTTCTGAATAACTCTTAACAGAAGGAACGAGAAAGCAGAGATTTTCTTTCTCTCTGTATCGACTGACGAAAACAATAGGCATGTCGGTACAACCGCTTGGGCAGAGGATCACCCGGCCGATCACGAACCTCTCACCCTATCAAATCTGACTTGCAATGAGTCAACAGGAAGCCTGCGGGCCGCAATTAACACTTTCAAAATGTCATCAATGAGAGGGAAGAAGACGAGACACTGTTTGTTAAGGCGCGGCTGGTTAAGAGGCGGTGAGTCACGCTGGTAGGGCCGGGCTCCTCGGCCCCTCACGCCATCTCCACAGTGGGCCTTGTGTTTACTAAACGCACAGCTTTTCTTACAAAGCAGGTAGACAAAAGCTCTGCTCTTCCCTTTCATACCAGTCTATACAGGGTTCTGGTCTTGAAAGGAAGAAGACTAATACCATGACATTTGCCCTAGAATAGTGAACCTAGGGTACTGCGAACAACTCAAGACATTTTTTTGCAGGTAAATAAACGGTGCAGAAATAGAAGGACAAGATCTCACTCACAGACGTACAGTCTCGTGAATAAAAGACAGGAACGGAACATTGTTACAGTTTATACCTGGTCAGGTCACAAGGTTATGAGTATCAGGAGAGGGATTACGCAATACTGTAAAAAAACAAAAATGTAAACACCTGGCAGAGGTGAAGATTATTTCTATAATAACCTTTAATCTGTTCTAAACTGCATTTCACCTACATGGTGTTTTGCCAAGATTTTCTACTTTGCATTTGAAAAAAAAGTCATCACTCATGGTTCAACTGTGATAGATGTTTATGAAGGACTGTTCCGCGCTTTAGTCCTTTGTTCTGTTCAGCTCTCTCACCTGTAACCTCTGCCCAAACGGATCAGCTTCCAAACTTTCAGCTTTCGTGCTAATAGCACCATCAGTGCCGCTGCCGCTAACTAGCCAAGCTGAGTCGATGTGTAGCTGCACTGAATTCTGGAATTCCGAGTCTAGCTTTCGCGTCAACATTCTACGCTGGACTTCTCGGTAACGCTATGTTGAATAGGACGTTGACGGAAAACGAAGAAGACGAGTGAGAAAAGATCTTTCTCTTTTGGTTTTAGGTGTTACGAGAAACCGGGTTATCACTTACGTCTAAGATTGTTCAACCTTCTATTCTACGTATTAATCACCACTATACTGTAGCTATGAGAACACAGGAACAACCGAAATACAGCCACAACCAAGAGAACCTCTTAACACATAACATATATTTCAGTATTAATGTACTAAATAAGGTTTGAGGGTGGGGGTTTACTTTAAGGGGAAGCCTTAAGAGGAAGTCATGCGTCAAGCAAGCGGTAATGAAGAACGTTAATGGTGGCCGAATGTAAAAAGCCTATTTGTGATTAGTCTATTAATACACATGCATGCTTACTCCATCCACCCATCCATCAATCCATCTAGGAACCTCTGCATTCCAACTAGGGACCATGAAGGCCAATGGTGACCGTTATATTTATTCACATTTTATGACCATGGTACAGGCAACATTCACACACTACGGGCAATTTGGTAACGTCAACCAGTCTAATCTGCATGGGAGGAAACCGGAGTACCTGGAGAAAACCCACTAAGCATGGGGAGAACATACAAACTCCACGCACAAAGACCCAAGGTGGGAATCAAACCCAGACCCAGGTGAAGCAAGGCTGCAATGTATGCGTACTGTATAGGAGAAATTGGATTTCTAACTAAAATCTGAAATCCAATCCAAATGCAAGTGTGGGGAAAGCGAGCGATGTATAGTCGTGTTAATCTAGAACCCAAACACAGAACCGAGCAAAAAACTCTGTAGGAAACTCAGAGCTATGAAAACTCACGGTGGCTATGAGCTTGTCGACGCAGTCTGGTGCCACGCTGTGGAGGTGCGTGAGGTGGAACTGAAGGTGGACCTTGTTGTTCAACGTGTCCTGGCACAGCGGGCATCGCAGCATCGGCTGCACCGAGTGCTGGGTCATCACATGCATCCTCAGCCGGTTCAGATCTGTGTTGGTGAACTTACAGTAGGGGCACTGGTACATCTGAGAGGGAGAGGGAGAAAGTGAGAGAGAAAGAGAGAGAGAGAGAGAGAGTTATTATCCTTTCAAACAGCGTGTGTCCGTGCGAGACCCTGGCAGAGGCCTGGCACACACTTCAAAGGCCTCTCATCTGTCGAATATCATATTGATTTTCCACCTTTTGCACAATTAGCGATGCAAGAGCAGCAAAAATGGGAGAAAAGTAATCTTCAGGACAAGCATGCATAATGCAAAAAGGGCAATTTAATTCCGGGACTGCGTACACCTGCATTCTGGCATATTGTCGAGTTGTTATTTGCTTTGCTGCATGAAAAAAAAAAAAAGAAAAGAGAAAAAAACACAACCCAAGCCATATTTATTATGAAGAGGGCTCTCTCATGAAACACCTCTCTTTTTAGACGCTCGAGTAAACGCTAGCAAATCATTTCAGACTAATTGTAAATTGTAATTGTAAATGTTAGCACAATGACTGAGCTCAAATATCATTTTGAACATCCTGAATAGGTGACAAGAAACCGGATCGATTATACAGTACTGTGCAAAAGTCTTTGACCCCCATCATTTCTTCATATTTTGCTTGCAAAAAGTCAAACTTTCTTGTATATTTAATGTAGTCTTGAGGAATAGTTCTCCAGGCCTCCTGAAGGAATTTATTTTGCTCCCATTCTTTTTTTGGGCAAGTTTTTGTCTCTCATTATTTTGAGTCCAGTTCCTGTACCTGAGCAGTTTCAGAGGAATGTTTTTGTGTTTGTGAAGCCGCACGATGACCTATGAATCATTCAAGCATAAAAAACAAACATCTAACTTAAATCCTGACCCGGTGAGAAACAGGTGCAGATGATGACAGATGATCAGGATGGTGATTAGTTATACTGCTGATGCTGAATGTTGAGTGGTTGGAACAGACGAGAGGGGAAATGAGGTCGCTGCTGAGGGTTTTACATAAACAACCAGTTTTTAACGTGTATATTTGGGAAGTTTGCAGCCTGACACAGTAAAGCACTTGCTCCCATTTCTTTAATTAAATGTAATTAAATTTAACGTGAAAAAATGAGGTGTGGCCCAAGACTTCTGCACAGCACCGTATACATAAATAAAACAACGAAAAGTCAAAGTTAATTTCCAGGATGTCTCTGGTCCTATTTGGATGGGATAAGTTTAAAGAATTTTAAGTTTTGCTATTGTGTTTTGCACAGCAAAACTCTGAGTCTGGTTTGCCCGTATTCTTTTTTACGGCCTGTACACGTCTGGAAATCTTATACGAGCAAGTCGGGTTATGTAATCATTACCTTAGTAATAAACTCTGGGATTTTAGCGGTGTCCAAATCCGGCTTTTCATAAATTACAATTTCTAGTCCAAATAACTCCAGGGAACATTTTGACAAAGATTAAATTATACCCTGTGAGAATAAATCAATTATAAAGACGTGCTAGAGAATTGATGTTATCAACACTTTTGAGGTTTTCAGGTACACTTTACAGACATAGTTAACGAGTTATGGTCATGTGATCCACTGTGGTCGTGTGATCTTCTAATAATTGTCTAAAAAATCGAATAAAATCAAGTTCGTGACAATCAGTGTGTATTAAAACGAGGTGAATGAAATGCATGGAATTTTACGTGCAACCATTATAGTGCCTACAGATGTCCAGACACACGTCTGTCTTAAAGTTGACCAATGTCAACACATTTCCTATGAAAACACAACTTAGTTGATATACCCATCGCCCTCACCTGCTCTCCAGTGCTCGTCTCTGATGTCCGAGGACGCTTGGAAGAGAGGGAGGTCTCTGAAGCCCCGGACCTTGACGGAGGCCGTTTGGAGGGAACGGGTGACTCTGTCTGATCCCTCTCGGATAGGCTAGATCCTGCAGCTAGACAAACACACACACAAAGAGAAAAAAAGGTAAGAATGGTCAGTTTATAAACCTTGAAACTTTAAATGATAAGAATAAAGAAGGCACTTTTAAGGGGTAGGGTTAGCTCAGTGGTTAAGGTGTTGGGCTCCTGATCGGAAGGTCCCAGGTTCAAATCCCACCACCACCCAGCTGGCACCCAGTTGCCCCTTGAGCAAGGCCCTTAACCCTTGTTAAGCTGTTTCGGATGCTTGGAACAGAGTCTGCCAAATGTCATAAATATAAACAGAGGACCATACAAGTCCACAAATCATTATGGAGCCAGCTGAGGTGGCTCAGAGCCCAGTGGAACGCCTGATCCTTGGAAAACACAACCGTCTTGCACATTACAGGAAATCAGTTGGGAGTTACAGTATTGCCACATCCCCCGTACAATCCTGACCTCGCTCCAATGCATTTCCACATGTTTGAGCCATTTGAGGAGTTCCTGGGAGGCCGGCGTTTCAGACGCGAATCAGACAAACAGTCCAATCATGGCTCCGGTGTACTGAGAAAACTTTCTACCTTGATGGTACACAAGCACTAGTGAAACACTGTGATAAGTGCATTAGTGTAGCAGCGGATTATATAGAGAAATAAAGGGAGGTTTTACCTTCATAACTGTGTTCTGTTATTCTGTACAATCAAAAGTCCCGGTTAGATGTATTTTATATATACTGTATAAAACCTTCACTATCAGCCTCCATCGTTCTACCTATGCCTGATACTTAAGTGCTGCTCTTCACTGAAGGCAGTTGAAAGCTCAGGAATATGCGGCTCATCCCAAGCTCATCTTTAAGAGAATCCCTCATTGTGCTAGCCACAAACCGTCACCAAAGTCTCTAATGTGCTCTGCTAGCTGGCAGAACATTAAAATCGGCTAATCCTTTTAATGCAACCTGCGCAGCCATTAACCGTCTCCTCTTCTCCGTCTCTGCAGAGTGGGCCCGAATAACAAGAGGCTCAACGCTGAGCTAAAGGCTAACGCAATCTAGGAGGTAGAGGGATGAGGGAATAGGAGGGGTGCAACACACAGGCACGGATGAGCCGAGTAAAAATACTCGGGTTAAGCCGGGCGCTTGTAAAGATGCTAAATCCAACAAGAGGCCAGGAAGGCATGACGTGCACGAGAGTCGGTCGGAAAGAATCCGGGTGCGAAACGTAAAACTCTAAGAGACCCTTAAGGAGGCTATAAAGAGTTAAATTTGGTCTGATTTGTCCAGGGCAAATTGAGAACTGGAGGAAGAGTGAGAGCATGTGTGTGTGTGTGTGTGTGTGTGTGTGTGTGTGTGTGCGAGGGGGTGGACGGTGGGTCAGGTTAAGCCCAGCTGACCATGCTACTTCTGCAGACATTAAAATGTCAGGTCCAATCAAGGCCAAGGGCAGCTGAGTGCTGGGATCAGTAAAGACCCGTTGCTTTGCAAAGAGTGGCCTCTGCGCACTCTCCAGTACGCCCTTATTAGCGTCTAGTCACTGCGAATCCCATTAGACGCAACCACCAATATAAAAAGGAAATGTTAAACAAAGGAACCTCCCATTCGCCACCATTAACCTCTGGACTCTTCCACAGCACCGTCCTTGCCTGTGCATGATCTACTCCAGCCGGCTTACCGGTGCACTGATGCGCTGTTTATCTGCCGCGTTCCTAGCTACGTGTTCATCTTCGCTAGCTTCAATCTGTTGTGTCGCCATCGCTTTTTTTTCTGCTTTGTTGGAAATACTCGAGACGTATACAGTTTGTGAAATTTAGAGAGACAGGAAGCACAGAGTGGAGAGTAGAAACGCAGGTGATGCAAATAAAAAAATAATATTAATAATGCTACATTTTGTGGACTTATATACTTTATAGTAAACCTACTTTGGACAACCTTTTTTTTTTTTTTTGCATAATACATCACATTTTAAATAGATATTAGCAAATTTCTACAACAGTGAGAAAATGAATTGAAAAATGATTTTTTTTATCTGTCGCATTTAAAGATACTGTTGCATTTTACTCTTTAGAAATAGTTTTTAGTCTCCTGCCCAATTATGAAGCTAGACTAGTTAGTTAACTGATTATTATTAGAAACTAGTTTTAAAAATTCAACCAAATATTTTTTTCTCCTGATTTTAATAAAGTGTTTAAGTCAGGTTAATTACGCCATCTATAATTAATGTCTGTTAAATAAAATGCAAAAAAATTAACATTTTGAAAATGTCGAGAGGGCACGACCACAAGCTGATCAAGCACTCAAAAAGGAAAACAAAAAGGACCAAAAAACAAAACAAGGAAACGTACTTCTGCTTCCGAACCAAACCACTGTGACTAACGTCCAGCTACTGTGTCGTGTTTTTCGTTATCGTACAGAGACACAAAAAGAAAAAAGAGGAAAAAAAAGAGAAATGCTGATGTAATACGGAACAACACCAGAACAAAAATGGCAGCAATAAAGAGAAGATTGTCAGTGTGTGTGTGTGTGTGTGTGTGTGTGTGTGTGTGTGTGTCATGGTTGGTTGGGCAAGAGAACACGGCTGTGCAGGTCAGATCCATTAACCAAGAAAGACCATGACCAGAACATAAGCTTTTAACAGAAGGGTCTCTGTCTCTCTCGTCCTCCCACAGGAGTAAAGGCGTAAGTGTGGGTGATGTTCAGTGCTTCATGAGTGGGCAAGAGAGATTTTTTCAACATCGCTTAGCCCTAAAAATACAAGAACGTTTAAAAAAAAAAAAAAAAAGAAAGTCAAAATTGTGCGCAATCAGGATACTGAAGATTTTCTCCCTAAACATCGTCCCCTGCTCATCCTGAGAAGCAGCAGCAACAACAGCAACGAAAACGCAGGGACTTTCCTCTCCTGGTGCAAGTGTAAAAACCAGAAGTCTCAAGAGTCAATTATGTGATTATTTATTCATGCGCCTTTTCCGTAAGCTGCCTGCTGTCGAGTCCCGTAAGTGAATTGGACTTTGGCACCTTCTCTCACCTCCTGGAGATGGACTGCATTTCTCAGCCAGGACGGCCTGACTGGGGACGCAGGGTTCATGGATGTCAGGAGCGAATAAAAGAGCGCAGTGTGCTTGTAGAGGTTATAAAAAGCTCTCAGTGAACAAAAGATAAAGCCTTTATTTGTTAGATGTACATTACTGCACAGTGACGTTCTTGTCAATGAATGTCCAAGGTAGGAATCTGGGGTCAGAGCGCAGAGTCAGCCATGACACCCTGCCTCAGAGTCAGCCATGATACCCTGCCTCAGAGTTAGCCATGACACCCTGCCTCAGAGTCAGCCATGATACCCTGCCTCAGAGTCAGCCATGACACCCTGCCTCAGAGTCAGCCATGATACCCTGCCTCAGAGTCAGCCATGATACCCTGCCTCAGAGTCAGTCATGTGCTACACGGCATAAGTAAAAGACGATAATAAACAATATCCGTGCTTATATGGAAGCCTTGCCGGTGTGTATTTGGGTTTTCGGATATGTCAGGTAGAACAAACATCATCATTACTTTTATAACTTGTGAATTTTACCAGAATATGGGAACGACGTCACAAACATGTAGAATGTTTATATATTAAAAAAAAAAAAAACAGCAAAACAAATAATGGCTGAAACATTTTGAAGTTTAAGGGCCTTGCTCAAGGGCCCGACAGGGGCAGTCTGGTGGAGCTGGGGGCTCGAACCGCTGACCTTCTGATGAGTAACCCAGAGCCTTAATAACCTCCTGACCTACCACTGATGCGTTACTTGGATGCTGACGTGACTTTAAACAAATAAACTATATGATGTCATTTCTGAATGAATAAAAAAAAAACTAAACACAATTGTTGCTGTAGTATAGGAGGAAGAAACTCTCACCATCCTATCAGTGATTAGCTTCCTATAACTTGCATGTCAAACTATTATATTATCTTTGTCCCGTTCAGAGAAGGAGACAGGGACACTGTGTGAAATGCTCCCCTCGAATGAAGCACCCGGCAGTCACCCTCCAGTCCTCACCTTTCTCTCTAAACCCTTTAGTCCACTTCTTTTTCCTCTGATTAATTGAGCCTTAATAGCAAAGAGTAGTTTGATCTCCATTCACTTTTAATATCCAAGTATCAAAAAAAAAAAAAAAAAAAGAGAAGAAGATCTCACCCCACGTCTGCCCTGTCCCCCTTGCCCCATCCTCCCTCGGCCCCCCGCTCCCTCCGCCCCTCCCTCCCTCCCTCACTCTCTCTTTCTTTCCACGTCTCGTCATTTTAATCTACAGGCCGCTCCGGGGCCCTGAGCGACACAGGGCTATATTCCATTCCACCTCATATTTCTCAGGTAATTACTCTGCATCAATTAATTTCAAATAAAGAAAATTACAAACCCAGACCCTCATCGCGGGAAAAAAAAAAAGTGACTCTGTTACAGAAGCTCTGCGTATTGAGCGCACTGTCTTCGGCGTAAAAGGCGCTGAAATGAAAGGACCACCTCCAAAGCGGCGGGTAAAGGAAGCTGGCCGTGTAGGCCCACGGGCAACGGCGGCTACAAAGCCAAATTTAAAACCGGGGAATTAAAAAGGAGATATTAATTATCAAGCATGTTATTAATCTTCTCGTGTCTGAGAACACACACACACACACACACACGCAGACCAGTTTATCCATTATTATCCATATATATATATGATTTTTTTTTTTCCCAGCGACTTGGCCTACTCTAATTTGTGCTTCTTTCAAAACTCACATTTTATTCGCCTTAATCTTGACACACAAAAAAAAACGAAACTTTTCATAATCTCATCTTTTTTCACCTTAAACCAACACACTAGTTTAATTTTTATACTTTATTTAAAATTCAAATTGGCGTGAATAACACGCTTTCAGAGACGTTGTCGTACATGCAGATGCCTAGAAGCTTTATTTCAGACGTCATGAAAACAACACTAATTTAATGTTATATTATCTATTATTGATTTAAAATGATAACAATTAAAAAAAAATAGTCAACAATAAACTAAACTTGAGCATCCTGAACACTCGCGCCTTCAACCGCCGTGCTAATTTAGCGCAATGTACATAAAGAAATCCTAATACTTTACACTCGATTCTTTAATCATTTTACCAACCCTATATAGATATCATCTATATTTTCGACATCGCTGGTACGATACGGAATAATATTTTTTTAGTTGATTTCAAATACCCTTCATCTCTGACAGATTCCTTTTTTTATATTAGCGATTTAAAAAGCCATATTAATATCGGCGAGTGACTCCACGGACAGCAGGTGGATTTACGACGATTATAACTCACCGCTACTCGATGTCCCACGTCCAGGCAATAGCTTCTATAAAAACCTAGTGATGGACATCACAGCTACAGTATGAGATGCGTTTGGGGAAAGGAAGCCGAGGCTGCAGTAACGACCTTGTGCGTCCAGGGGGAGCTGCTGCACACCAGTGTAATCTGGTTGAAACAGTCCTGGTATTCGCTCTTCTCCTCCTGTT